>JAODAL010049051.1:0-28488 GCA_025379985.1 Phyllomedusa bahiana
TTAAGGTTTGGATGTAGGGACTGTCATACAAGCTCCCCTCCTAGTATAGGACTGCAGGGACTGTCATACAAGCTCCCCTCCTAGTATGGGACTGTAGGGACTGTCATACAAGCTCCCCTCCTAGTATAGGACTGTAGGGACTGTCATACAAGCTCCCCTCCTAGTATAGGACTGCAGGGACTGTCATACAAGCTCCCCTCCTAGTATAGGACTGTAGGGACTTCATACAAGCTCCCCTCTGTATGGGACTGTAGGGGCTGTCATACAAAAATTTCCCCCTAGTATGGGGCAGGGGGCTGTCTACAAGCTCCCCTCCTGTTAGGACTGTAGGGACTTCTACAAGCTCCCCCCCCTAGTATGGGATGGGGACTTCATTAAAAGCTCCCTCCTGTATAGGATGCAGGGCTGTTTCAAACCCCTCCCGTTAGGGTGTAGGGGGCTGTCATACAAGCTCCCCCCCTAGTATTGGACCAGGGCTGTCATACAACTCCCCTCCTGTATAGGACTGTGGGACGTATCAAGCTCCCCCCCAGTTGGGGTGTAGGGACTGTCTCAAGCTCCCCTCCTAGTAGGCTGTAGGGACTGTCATTCAAAGCTCCCCCCCTATTAGGGGGTGAAAGGGGGGTGCTACAAGCTCCCTCCAGTATGGACTGCAGGGACTGTCTACAAACTCCCTCCCAGTATGGACTGCAGGGGCGTCATACAAGTCCCCCCTGTAAAGGTTCAGGGGTGTCATACAAGCTCCCTCCTAGTAGGGGGTAGGGGGCTGTCTACAACTCCCCTCCCGTATAGGACGTGGGGCGTAACAAGTCCCCTTAGTATGGACGCGGACTGTCATACAACCTCCCCTCCTAGTATAGGACTGGAGGGACTGTCATACAAGCTCCCCTCCTAGTATAGGACTGTAGGGACTGTCATACAAGCTCCCCTCCTAGTATAGGACTGTAGGGACTGTCATACAAGCTCCCCTCCTAGTATGGGACTGTAGGGCCCACCCTACCATACAAGCTCCCCTCCTGTTAGGGGTTTCAGGGGCTGTCATCAAGCGTCCTGATGTTATTAGGATGTGGGGACTGTCCCTAAAGCTCCCCCCTAGTTTGGGGCTGTAGGGGGCCCCCCTGCCATTTCAAACCCCCCCTCCTAGTATAGGACTGCAGGGTTTTCATACCCCCTCCTAGTATGGGGCTGTAGGGCCCCCCTGCCATTTCCCTCCCCTCCTAGTTGGATGTAGGGCTATATAAAGCTCCCCCCTCCTAGTATTTTTAAATTAGGGGGTGTCATATAAGTCCCCCCCATGTATAGGACTGGGACTGTAACAAGCTCTGCCCTAGTATGGGAATGTAGGGGCCCCCCCCTACCTTACAAGCTCCCCTCCCGTTTTAGGAGTAGGGGGTGTCATTCAAGCTCCCCCCCTAGTTAGGACTGTAGGGGACTATCTACAAGCTCCCCCCCTATTTGGACGCAGGGACTGTCAAAAACCCCCTCCAGTAAAAGGACTGTAAGGACGCCATACAAGTCCCATCCTATATAGGACTGCAGGGCTGTCATCAAGCTCCCCTCCCAGTAGGGACTGGGGACTGTCATTAAGCTCCCTCCCGATGGAGTAGGGATGTCATATAACTCCATCTAGTATTGGATGTAGGACTGTCAAAAGCCCACTGCTAGTATAGGACTGTAGGGACTGTCATTTAAGCTCCCCTCCTAGTATAGGACTGCAGGGACTGTCATACAAGCTCCCCTCCTAGTATAGGACTGCAGGGACTGTCATACAAGCTCACCTCCTGGTATGGGACTGTAGGGACTGTCAGATGCTGCGGCTCCAGCTGTGACAGCGGCTCCAGATGCTGCGGCTCCAGATGCTGCGGCCCCAGATGCTGCGGCTCCAGCTGTGACAGCGGCTCCAGATGCTGCGGCTCCAGATGCTGCGGCTCCAGATGCTGCGGCTCCAGCTGTGACAGCGGCTCCAGATGCTGCGGCTCCAGATGCTGCGGCTCCAGATGTGACAGCGGCTCCAGATGCTGCGGCTCCAGCTGTGACAGCGGCTCCAGATGCTGCGGCTCCAGCTGTGACAGCGGCTCCAGATGCTGCGGCTCCAGCTGTGACAGCGGCTCCAGATGCTGCGGCTCCAGATGCTGCGGCTCCAGCTGTGACAGCGGCTCCAGATGCTGCGGCTCAAGATGCTGCGGCTCCAGATGCTGCGGCTCCAGATGCTGCGGCTCTAGATGCTGCGGCTCCAGATTCTGCGGCTCCAGCTGTGACAGCGGCTCCAGATGCAGCGGCTCCAGATGCTGCGGCTCCAGCTGTGACAGCGGCTCCAGACGCTGCGGCTCCAGCTGTGACAGCGGCTCCAGATGCTGCGGCTCCAGATGCTGCGGCTCCAGCTGTGACAGCGGCTCCAGATGCTGCGGCTCCAGATGCTGCGGCTCCAGCTGTGACAGCGGCTCCAGATGCTGCGGCTCCAGATGCTGCGGCTCCAGATGCTGCGGCTCCAGCTGTGACAGCGGCTCCAGATGCTGCGGCTCCAGATGCTGCGGCTCCAGATGCTGCGGCTCTAGCTGTGACAGCGGCTCCAGATGCTGCGGCTCCAGATGCTGCGGCTCCCGGGGTCACACAAGCTGCGATGATGACACAACCACAAGGTTCCCATTCGCAGTCGGGATGAATCACTTCTGCCGCTTGCAGGACGAGGGTTGTTTGGTCTCCAGATTCTCGCCTCATCCCACAGGAAGCGATTTCCACACGATCCCCTCGCCGGGCGGCGGTCCGGGGCGCGGTCCTGCCTCGTGGGTCCACGGTGGGATCCATAGGTGATTGCTGCTCGGCCCCTTAGAGGTTCATCCGACCGTTCCTCATCATATTGAGAGATTGGAGTCAAAAGAAATCATAAGGTTGAATCATTTTCCTTCCTCCAGGATCAACTTCAGCTCAAAACGCTGAAAAAAAACCTGCAAGAAAACACCGTGAGTGACCCCAACCTCATCCTTCCAGAGCAAACTAGTCGCCCCCACACTGTGGTCAGGACAGGAGACAGCGGTGCCCAGAGCATAAGCTATACTGGATACACAGTAACACAACCCCAGAATGGAGAACACAGCGCTCCCTGTACTGGGAACTCCCATAGACCAGAATGGAGAACACAGCGCTCCCCTGTACTGGGAACTTCCATAGAACAGAATGGAGAACACAGCGCTCCCCTGTACTGGGAACTCCCATAGAACAGAATGGAGAACACAGCGCTCCCCTGTACTGGGAACTCCCATAGAGGAGAATGGAGAACACAGCGCTGCCGTGTACTGGGAACTCCCATAGGAAAGAATGGAGAAAAACAGCTCCCCTGTACTGGGAAATCCCCTAAGGGAAAAGGGAAAAAGGGGGGCCCCAAGGGGGGCCCCCCCCCCCGGGGGTTAACCCCCCCCGGGGGGGAAAAAGGGTGGGGGCCCCCCCCGGGGGCCCCCGGGGCCCCCGGGGTTCCCACCCCCGGGGGGAACCCCCCCGGGGGGTTCCAAGGGGGGGTTTTTTCCTTTCCCCCAAAGGGGGCCCCCCCCCGGGGGCCCCCGGGGGGGGGGCCCCCCGGGGTTTCCCTTGGGACCAAATTTTTCTCCCCCGGGGGGGGGGAAAAATTTTTTTTAAAAAAAAAACCCCCTTTTTTTTCCCCCCCCCGGGGGGGCCCCCCCCCCAAAAAAATTTTTTCCCCTTTTCCCCCAAAAAATTTTCCCCCCCCCCCTTTTTTAAAAAGGGGGGGGGGGAAAAAAAAGGTTAAATTTTCCCCCAAAAAAAACCCCCAAAAAAAAAAAACCCCCCCCAAAAAAAAACCCCTTTAAAAAAAATTTTTCCCCCCTTTTTCCCCCCTGGGGAAAAAAAAGGGGGGCCCCCCCCGGGGGGCCCCCCAAAAAAAAAAAAACCCCCCCCGGGGGGCCCCCAAAGGGGGGGGAAAAAAAGGGGCCCCCCCCCCCCCAAAAAGGGAAAAAAGGGCCCCGGTTTTTTCCCCCCAAAAAAAAAAAAAACCCCCCTTTGGGGGGAAAAAACCCCGGGGAAAAAAAAACCCCCCGGGGGGCCCCCCCCAAAAAAAAAAACCCCCCCCCCGGGGATTTTAAAAACCCAAAGGGGAAAAAAGGGGGCCCCCTTTTCCCCGGGCCCCAAATTAAAGGGGGAAAAAACCCCCTTTTTTTGGGGGAACCCCAAAAAAAGGGAAAAAACCCCCCTTTGGGGGGGTTTTAAAAAAAGGAAAAACCAATTTTGGGAACTAAAAAAGGGAAAAAAGGGGAAAACCCCGGGGGAATTTAAAACCCAAAAAAAGGGCCCCGGGGGTTTTTTAAAAAACCAAAGGGAAAAAAAGGGGGCCCCCCCCCCCCAAAAAAAAAAAAAAAAAAAACCCCCCCCCCCAAGGGAAAAAAAAAAAAAAAAGGGGGGCCCAAAGGGAAAAAGAAACAAAGGGGGCCCCGGTTTTTCCCCCCCCAAAAAAGGGGGGAAACACCCCCCCCCCCCCTTTTTAAAAAAAAGGGAAAATGGGGCCCCCCCCCCCAAAAAAAATGGGGGAAAAGGGCCCCTTCCCCCCCCAAAAAAACCCAAAGGGAAAAGGGCCCCTTTTTTTTCCCCCCCCAAAAAAAAAAAAAAAACCCCCCCGGCCCCCCGGGGAAAAAAAGGGTTTTCCCCTTTGGGAAAAAAAAACCCCCGGGCCCCGGGCCCCTTAAAAAAAAAAAAGGGGGTTGGGAACCCCCCCCCCCCCAAAAAAAAAAAAAGGGTTGGGGGCCCCCCCCCCGGGAAGGGAAAAAAGGGGGGGAAAAAACCCCCCAAAAAACCCAAAAAAAAACCCCCCCCTTAAAAAAAAAAGGGGGGGGGGGGGGAAAACCCCCAAAAAAAAAAGGGGGGGCCCCCAAAAAGGGAAAAAAAAGGGGGGTTTTCCCCCCCCCGGGGGCCCCCCCCGGGGGCCCCTTAAAAACCCCCCCGGGGGCCCCCCCCCGGGGAAGGGCCCCCCCCCAAAAATTAAGGCCCCCCCCCCCGGGGGAAAAAAAAAATTAAAAAACCCCCCCGGGGAAAAAAACCCCCCCCAAAAAAAAACCCCTTTTTAAAAGGCCCCCCCCCCAAAAAAAAAACCCCCCGGGAAAAAACCCCGGGGGGGAAAAAAAAAATTTTTTTAAAAAAAACCCCAAAGGGGTTTTAAAAAAAAAAAATTTAAAATTTTTAAAAAAACCCCCCAAAAAGGGCCCCCCCCCTTTTTGGGAAATTTTTTTAAAAAATAAAAAAACCCCCCCCCAAAAAACCCCTTTTTGGGGGAAAAAAAGGGTTTGGGGAAACCCTTTGGGGGCCCCAAAAAAAAACCCCCCCCCCCCCGGGGGGGAAAAAAAGGTTTTTTTTCCCCCCAAAAAAAGGGGAAACCAAACCCCCCCTTTGGGGCCCCAAAAAAGGGGAAAACCCCCCCCTTGGGAACCGGGGTAAAAATTTTTTTTGGGGAAAAAAAAAAAACCCCCCCCCCCCCCAAAATTAAAAAATTAAAACCCCCCCGCCCCCCCCAACAAAAAAAACCCCCCCCCCCCCAAACAAAAACCCCCCAAAAAAAAAACCCCCCACCCCCCCCCCCCCCCCAAAACCCCCAAAAAAAAAACCCCCCAAACCCCCCCCCCCCCCCCCCCAAAACCCCCCATAACCCCCCCCCCCCCCCCCCAAAAACCCCCCCCCCCCCAAAAACCCCCAAAAACAAAAAAAAAACCCCCCCCCCCCCCCAAAAAAAAAACCACCCCCCCCCCCCCCCAAAAAAAAAAAAACCCCCCCCCCCACCCCCCCCCAAAAAAAAAACCCCCCCACCCCCCCCCAAAAACCCCCAAAAAAAAAACCACCCCCCCCCCAAAACCCCCCAAAAAAAAAAAAACCCCCCCCCAAAAAAACCCCCAAAAAAAAACCCCCCCCCCCAACCCCCCCCAAAAAAAAAACCCACCACCCCCAAAAAACCCCAAAAAAAAAAACACCCCCCAAAAAAAAAAAAACCCCCCCCCCCCCCCCCCCCCCCTTTAAAATCCCCCCAAAAAAAAAACCCACACCCCCCCCCCCCCCCAAAAAAACCCCCCACCCCCCCCCCCCCCAAAAAAAAAAAACCCCCCCCCCTTTTCCCCCCCCCCCAAAAAAATTTTCCCCCCCCCCCTTTTTTCCCCCCCCCCCTTTCCCCCCCCCCCCCTTTTTTAAAAAAAAAAAACCCCCCTTTTTCCCCCCCCAAAACCCCACCCCCCCCCCCCTTTTTTTTTTTTCCCCCAAAATTTTCCCTTTTCCCCAAAAAACCCCCCCCCCCCCTTTTTTCCCCCCCAAAACCCCCCCCCCCCCCCTTTTTTGCCCCTTTTTTCCCCTTTTTTCCCCCCCCTTTTTTAAATTTTCCCCTTTTTTTTTTTCCCCCCCCCCCAAAAACCCCCCCCCCCCCCCCCTTTTCCCAAACCCCCCCCCTTTTTTTTTTCCCCTTTTTTAAACCCCCCCCCCCTTTTTTTTTTTTCCTTGGCCTTGGGGGCCCAAACCCGAAAAATTAAAAAAACCCTTTAAAAAAAAAATTTTTTTTGGGGGGGAAAAGGGGCCCGGGTTTTCCCCCCCCCAAAACCCCCCCCCCCCCCCCGGGGGGGGAAAAAAACCCCCCCAAAAAAATTTGGGCCCCCCCCCGGGGGCCCCTTAAAAAAAAAACCCGTTTTTCCCCCCCAAAAAACCCCCCCGGGGGGGGGGGTTTTGGGGCCCCTTTTTTTAAAAATTTTGGGGGGGGTTTTTCTTTTTCCCCCATTGGACCCCACTGACCACAACCGGTCCATGGTCGGGCTTCAGCCGTGGTGTCCGTCCGGCATGCAGCATTATTTTTCCCATCATTCCCAACAGAACTTGCAAAAGGAAAAAACCCCAAAAAGGGAAAAAGTGGAAGAGTGGCCCCTGGGGGGGAAAAAGAGCACAAGCCTCTCCTCTGCATCAGGATAAGAACCCGGAAGTGAAGTGGAGCAAGCTTGAGAAAGGAAGGCGTGCCTTCCCCAAACGTCGGTCATTTTCTGGCGGCCCCTGGGCCCGCAAAATCAGCATGAAACGGCTCCTACTAGGGCTTTCTATGGGGGTACAATCAAATCCCAAACGGAGGGGTATTCAGCTAAGATGCCACGTTTTTTCATGTTTCTCTTTTCCTAAGGTGTTCGTCATTTGAACTATGTTTTTTTTTTTGCCCCATTTTAAAAAATGAACTAAAGTTCAATGTTTTGCCCTACAAACCATGTGTACCCTTTTTGGCCTTCCTAAACCCACCCTAACTGAGGCCTACTTTCACCTTTCCTACCTGAGGCCCCCTAAACACCCACCCACCCCGGGGGATAAGCTTTTTACCTACCTACCCCAAAAACCCCCTATCACCTACCTAAAATGGGGGCCTACCTATTTACCTAACCCACGGGTTTCCCTTTTTCTACCTACTCGGAGCCTACCTATCACCTAACTACCTGGGGCTTACCAATCACCTAACTACCTACTGCCTACCTACCTGAGGCCCACCTATCACCTCTCTATCTACCTACCGTGGGCCACCCCACCAAACCCGCTTGGGTTTGGGCCCAAACCCAACCCCTTTTTTTGGGGGGGGGGGGGGGTTCCAACTTATCCAATGGTGATCTATCTACCTAAATAGGTCCTACCTACCTGGTAATTGGATTCTGAGGGGTACAGGCCAAAGCTGTAGCACAGTCTCCAGGGGGTTAGTGCTCTGTTCCTCCCCACTCACTAAGAGACTGGACCTTTAAGGTATGGCCTGTACCCGCTCTCCGACCTCTGGTTGTTATGAACTCTGATTGGTGGCTATGGGCTCTGATTGGTTGCTATGGGCTCTGATTGGTTGCTATGGGCTTGAAATTTGGGGGCTATGAACTCTGATTTTGGGGGCGATGGGCTCTGATTGGGGTTTCTATGGGCTTGATTTGGGTTTCTATGGGTTTTGATTGGTAAAATTGAGCTCTGATTGGTTGCTTGAGCTGATTTGGTTGCTATGGGGTCTGATTGGTTGTATGGGCTTTGATTGGTTACTTGGGCCCTTTTAAATTTGGGTTTCAATGGGCTCTGAATGTTGCTAGGGGGTTTATTGGTGGCTTGGGCTCTGATTGGGTTGCTATGGGCTCTGGGTTGGTTCTATGGGCTCGACTGGTTGGGTTTAAAACTCTTTGGGCGCTATGGGCAAAGAAGCAGGGCTTAAATGTTGGGGCAGGGTTTTTCTTTCATTTAAACCCAGTGTGTGATCCCGGCCTTCTGCAGCTTCTTTAGCCATCGGGCTGGGTTCACACCTCATGAATTTGTGTCGTGTAATTAATGGGAATTTTGACTTTGTTCCAAACTAGAGTTAATTAAAAATCCACTTGCATGCGTTTTGCATGCAGTGGAGAAGTGCAGGCAGTAACGCAACGTGTGAACAGAGCACAAAAATACCTGTTTACAAGAAGAACATAACCCAACAAGTCGGCCTGTGAAGGAAGGTTTAGTTTTCCACAAGGGAGAAAACTCTCAGGACCCGCAGGGCCATAAATTTGCAGCAACTAAACTAAAAAAAAGCAGCGTTCCCCAAAACCCCAAACTCAAAAGAACCCCAGGCCCAATTTGCTTTGAATTTTAAAAAAGGGAACTTTAAAAGAGAAAGAAAAAGAAAAAAAATAAAAGCTTTCCAAATTTTGGGGAAGGGCCCCGAATGAGGGAAGGGCCCCCAGGTCTAATGAACGCTCTCCGAGGGGTGCGTGGTCCCCTGCTGGCAGAGACCCTTCACAGATACCTGGAGATCAACTGATTGAATCCCAGAATTTATTAGCCTTGACACTGTAATCTCTTGCAGATGTTCACACAAGGTGGTCAGCAAATGGCCCCTGCTGTCCTGGCTGCTAATCACAGGCTTTACCTCCAAAGCAAACAGGAAAATGAATGAATTACCTGCCGAGAAAGTGTCACCTGGGAACATCACTGAAGAGCAGTGCCAACAAGTCCCCCCCCCCAGTGACCAGAAAACATCACATGGGAACATCACTGAGGAGCAGCACCAACAATCCCCAGAATACACCTGAAAACATCACCCGGAACACCACTTATGGAGTATGCGCCAATCAAGTCACCTGGACAGACCATAAAACATCACCCGGGAAGCACCATGGAGGAGTAGCTCCAACAAGGTCCCCACTGAGAACCAAAAACATCACCCGGGAAACACACACTGAGTAGTAGCAGCCAACAAGGTCCACCTGAAGCCCAGAAAACATCACATGGAACATCCACTGAGGAGCACACCAACAAGTCCCCCTGATGGTCCAACCAGAAAAATCACCTGTGCACAACCACACAGGAGAGCGCCAACAAGTCCCCCTGAGAGACCAGAAAACATCACCCGGGAACACCACTGAGTAGTAGCGCCAGCAAGTCCACCTGAGAGACCAGAAAACATCAGATGGGAACATCACTGAGGAGTAGCGCCAACAAGTCCACCTGAGAGCCCAGAAAACATCACCCCGGAACATCACTGATGTGAGCAGGCACCAACAAGTCCCCCCCGAGTGACCAGAAAACCTCACCCAGGAAAATCACTGAGGAGCAGCGCCAACAAGTCCGACCGAGTGACCAGAAAACATCACCCGGGAACAGCACTGAGGAAGCAGTCGCCACAGCAAGTCCCCCTGAGTGAACAGAAAACGTGACCTGGAAACATCACTGAAGGGAGCAGCGGCAACAAGGTCCCCCTGAAGACCAGAAAACCATCACCCTGGAACATCAGCTGAGGACAGCGCACAAAGTCCCCCCTTAGTGACCAAAAAAAAACGTCACTGGAACAACACTGTAGGAGCAGCACCAACAAGTCCCCCTGAGTGACCAGAAAACATCCCCCGGGAACATCAATGAGGAGCAGCACCAATAAGTACCCCTGAGAGACCAGAAAACGTCACCTGGGAACATCACTGAGGAGCAGCGCCAACAAGTCCCCCCCAGTGAACCAGATCAACCGTCACCCAGCAGGAACAACACTGAAGCAGCCCTAACAACCCCTGAGTGACCAGAAAATGTCACCCGGTACATCACTTAGGAGCACACAACAAGTCCCTCCTGGTGAACCAGAAAACGTCACTCTTGGGAACACCACTGAGGAGCACTGCCAAAAAGTCTCCCTGAGTGACCAGAATACGTCACCCGGGAACATCACTGAGGACCACCACCAAAACAAGTCCCCACGAGTGATCAAAAAACGTCAACCGGGAACAACACTGAGGGGCAGCGCCAACAAGTCCCCCTGAGAGATGAGAAAACATCACCTGGGAACATCACTGAGGAGCAGCGCCAACATGTCCCCCTGAGTGACCAGAAAACCTCACCCTGGAACATCACTGAGGAGCAGCGCCAACAAGTCCCCCTGAGAGATGAGAAAACGTCACCCAGGAACATCACTGTGGAGCAACACCAACAAGTCCCCCTGAGTGACCAGAAAACATCACCTGGGAATATCACTGAGGAGCAGCGCCAAAAAGTCCCCCTGAAAGACCAGAAAACGTCACCCGGGAACATCACTGAGGAGCAGCACCAACAAGTCCCCGCCAGTGACCAGAAAACCTCACCCGGGAACACCACTGAGCAGCAGCACCAACAAGTCCCCCTGAGTGACCAGAAAATATCACCTGGGAACACCACTGAGGAGCGGCACTAACAAGTCCCCCTGAGTGACCAGAAAACGTCACCCAGGAACATCACTGTGGAGCAACACCAACAAGTCCCCCTGAGTGACCAGAAAACGTCACCTGGGAACATCACTGAGGAGCAGCACCAACAAGTCCCCCCCAGTGACCAGAAAACGTAACCTGGGAACATCACTGAGGAGCAGCGCCAACAAGTCCCCCCCCAGTGACCAGCAAAAGTCAATTGGGAATATCACTGAGGAGCAGAGCCAACAAGTCCCACCCCCAGTGACCAGAAAACATAACCTGGGAATATCACTGTGGAGCAGCGCCAAGAAGTCCCCCTGAATGACCAGAAAACATCACCCGAGAACATTTCTGAGGAGCAGCGGCAACAAGTCCCCCTGAGAGAACAGAAAATGTCACGTGGGAACATCACTGTGGAGGAGCACCAACAAGTCCCCCTGAGTGACCAGAAAACATCAACCGGGAACATCACTGAGGAGAAGTACCAACAAGTTCCCCTGAGTGACCAGAAAACGTCACCCGGGTACATCACTGAGGAGCAGCACCAACAAGTCCCCCTGAGAGACCAGAAAACATCACCCGGGAACATCACTGAGGAGCAGCACCAACAAGTCCCCCTGAGTGACCAGAAAACATCACCTGGGAACATCACTGAGGAGCAGCGCCAACAAGTCCCCCTGAGTGACCAGAAAACCTCACCTGGGAACATCACCGAGGAGCAGCACCAACAAGACCCCCTAGTGACCAGAAAACATCACCTGGGAACATCACTGAGGAGCAGCGCCAACAAGTCCCCCTGAGTGACCAGAAAACATCACCCAGGAACATCACCGAGGAGCAGCGCCAACAAGTCCCCCCGAGAGACCAGAAAACATCACCTGGGAACATCACTGAGGAGCAGCGCCAACAAGTCCCTCTGAGTGACCAGAAAACATCACCCGGGAACATCACTGAGGAGAAGTGCCAACAAGTGCCCATGAGTGACCAGAAAACGTCACCCAGGAACATCACTGAGGAGCAGCACCAACAAGTCCCCCTGAGAGACCAGAAAACATCACCCGGGAACATCACTGAGGAGCAGCGCCAACAAGTCCCCCTGAGAGACCAGAAAACGTTACCCAGGAACATCACTGAGGAGCAGCATCAACAAGTCCCCCTGAGAGCCCAGAAAACATCACCCGGGAACATCACTGAGGAGCAGCGCCGAAAGGTCCCCCTGAGTGACCAGAAAACGTCACCCAGGAACATCATTGAGGAGCAGCGCCAACAAGTCCCCCTGAGTGACCCAGAAAACTACACCCAGCTAACATCACTGAGGAGCAGCGCCAACAAGTCCCCCCCGAGTGACCAGAAAACATCACCCAGGAACACACGAGGCATCCGCGCCCAACACGTCCCCCTGAGAGACCAGAAAATGTCACCTGGGAACATCACTGAGGAGGAGCACCAACACGTCCCCCAGAGAGACCAGAAAACCTCACTCTGGAACATCACTGAGGAGCAGCACCAACAAGTCTCCCACGAGTGACCAGAAAACCTCACCTGGGAACATCACCGAGGAGCAGTGCAAACATGTCCCCCTGAGTGACCAGAAAACGTCACCCAGGAACATCACTGAGGAGCAGCGCCAACAAGTCCCCCCCGAGTGACCAGAAAACATCACCCAGGAACATCACCGAGGAGCAGCGCCAACAAGTCCCCCTGAGAGACCAGAAAATGTCACCTTGGAACATCACTGAGGAGGAGCACCAACAAGTCCCCCTGAGAGACCAGAAAACATCACTCGGGAACATCACTGTGATGAAGCAGCACAACAAGTCCCCCTGAAAGTGACCAGAAACGTCACCCGAGGAACATCACTGAGGAGCAGCGCCAACAAGTCCCCCGGAGTGACCAGAAAACGTCACCGGGGGACATCACTGAGGAGCATCGCCAACAAGTCCCCCTGAGTGACCAGAAAACGTCACCCAGGAACATCACTGAGGAGCAGCGATAAACAAGTCCCCCAGAGAGACCACAAAACGACACCAGGGATCATCACTGAGGAGCAACGCCAACAAGTCCCCCTGAGTGACCAGAAAACGTCACCCGGGAACATCACTGAGGAGCAGCGCCAACAAGTCCCCCTGAGTGACCATAAAGCGTCACCCAGGAACATCACTGAGGAGCAGCGCCAACAAGTCCCCCTGAGTGACCAGAAAACGTCACCCAGGAACATCACTGAGGAGCAGCGCCAACAAATCCCCCTGAGAGACCAGAAAAACGTTGTCAACCTGGGATGCATCACTGAGGAGCAGCGCCAACATATCCCCCTGAGAGTGACCAGAAAAACATCACCTGGGGGGAACTTTACTGAGGATCATCCCAACAAGGTCCCCCAGAGTAGACCAGAAAGCTACACCCGAGGAACATTCACAGAGGTAGCAGCGCCAACAATCCCTCTGAGTGACCAGAAAAACGTCCCCATAAAACATCCCTGAGGAGCAGCGCCAATAAGTCCCACTGAATACCAGAAAAACGTCACCTGGGATCAGTCACTTAGGAAAGACAGTTGCCCAACAAATCCCCCTGAGTGACCAGAAAACGTCCCCTGGGATCTATCACTGAGGAGCCAGCGCCTTACATGTCCCCCTGAGTGACCAGAAAACATCACCTGGGAACATCACTGAGGAGCAGCGCCAACAAGTCCCCCCCAGTGACCAGAAAACGTCACCTGGGAACATCACTGTGGAGTAGCGCCAACAAGTCCCCCCTGATGACCAGAAAACACACCAGGAAAATCACCGAGGATAGTTCAAGCACCAACAGTCCCCCCTGAAGACCAGAAACATCACCCGGGAACATCACTGAGGAGCAGCGCCAACAAGTCCCCCTGAGTGACCAGAAAACGTCACCCAGGAACATCACTGAGGAGCAGCGCCAACAAGTCCCCCCCGAGTGACCAGAAAACATCACCCAGGAACATCAACTGAGGATCAATCGCCAACAAGTCCCCCTGAGAGACCAGAACTCGTCACCTGGGATCATCACTGAGGAGCAGCGCCAACAAGTCCCCCTGAGTGACCAGAAAACGTCACCTGGGATCATCACTGAAGAGCAGCGCCAACAAGTCCCCCACTAGTGACCATATAGCGTCACCCAGGAACATCACAAGGAGCAACAAAAAAAAACCAACAAGTCCCCCTGAGTGATCAGAAAGCGTCACCCAGGAACATCACTGAGGAGCAGCGCCAACAAGTCCCCCTGAGTGACCAGAAAACGTCACCTGGGATCATCACTGAAGAGCAGCGCCAACAAGTCCCCCCGAGTGACCAGAAAATATCACCCGGTAGCAAACACTGAGGACATCGCCAACATAGTCCCCCCCCTGATAGACCAGAAAAGCATCACCTGGAGAACATTACTGAGGGGCTCACCAACAAGTCCCCATGGGAGATCCAGAAAATAACACCTGGGAACAATCACTAGGACATGCTGCTAACAAGTCCCCACCCGAGTGACCAGAAAACCATCACCCATGAACATCCCGATGATGCAGACACCAACGAAAGTCCCCCTGTAGAGACCAAAAACATCACCCGGATCATCACTGAGTGGCACGCCAACAAGTCCCCCTAAATACCAAAGCGTCGAACCCAGGTAACATCAATGAGGAGCAGCGCCTTAAAAACAGGGGTCCCCCCTGATGAAACCAGAAAACATCACCTGGAACATCACTGAGTGAGAAGTGCCAGACAAGTCCCCCCGAGTGACCAGAAAACATCACCTGGGAACATCACTGGGGAGCAGGCGCCAACAAGTCCCCCTGAGTGACATAAAAACGTGTCACCTCAGGAACATCACTGAGGAGCAGCGCCAACAAGTCCCCCTGAGAGACCAGAAAACGTCACCTGGGAACATTACTGAGGAGCCGCGCCCACAATTCCCCCTGAGGGACCAGACAACGTCACCAGGGAAACATCACGAGGAGTTAGCTCCAACAAATGCCCCCCCAGTGACCATAAAACGTCCACCCGACATACTGAGGGAGCAGGGCCAACAAGTAGTTTATAAAGCGATTACGTGACTATCCGTCATCGGTCGTAGTTCGAATCGCAAATTATCAATAAGATATCCAATAGTCGATAATAGATTATCCGCCGATGACCATTAAAGTCTATGGAGAGGAACAACAACCATCATTCTAACACCCAAAGGAAGTATGGAAGAAGACAGGAATAATCATCCACAACAGTTCAAATGGGATACGTGCTACATCTTAGGCAACACACTTAAGGATATAAAAGCCACAGAAAAAAAGTCACAACACATACACTAATCCCAGACCTTGCACCACAGCATGACCCTTAAACCTGCATCACCCACAAATTAAAAGTTCCAAGAAGGCAGTATGATTTGAACCATCATGTTAACTTAACTGGACATATCGAATAGTCCCTGTCCTGGAACGCAGCATGAGCCCCAAACCTGCATGACCCAGATTAAAAAGTGCCTGCAAAAAGGAGTCTTTCACCACCTTTTTTATAGTTTTCACTGGACATAGACTATACCATTTCCTGGCCAAGCATGACTCTTAAACCTGTTTTTGATCCAACAGATCACAATAGTTGCAACTATCTATTTTGTACAGTGACTGTTCCCACTTAGAAATATTTTTTGGTAACTGACATTTGTTTACAGAATTTATTTAAGGGAAGTATTATTTAAAGTTTTACATTATTATTCATTTTGCTTTTTTCAGTGTGATAAACATACAACAAATACACCCCTCCGTGCAGTTTTTTAAAGTATTTTTACACTGTTAATTCATCCGCACACGCCCATACACAATTGCTGGATTCAAATTTTACTGCAAGGTGGCTCTACAACAAATCTGAATGGGCAAAAGTGCAAAAAACACGTATCTGAAGATGTATAAGGATAATAAAAGGTATTTTTGCACCTATCAACCTGTTGTGACTACAAAATTGCTGGAATTCAAATTTAACTGCAAGGTGGGCTCTATCAACAAAGATAACTGGTGCAAATTGTAAAAAGAACACACCTATCTGAAATGTATACCTGATAATCAAAGTGGAGTTTATGCACGTAACAAATAGACCTGCAGTACTATAAAATTAATGTTGTATCCTAATATAAAGTTCAGGCTGCCCAATATCCAATAGATATTTCCAAACAGTAAACTTTTAATAATAAAGCTATTGCAGTGCAATGTCTGCACTAAGTCCATGGTGAACTTTATCCAGTATTCTTTATAGAGCTTGTCCTGTGTTCGCCCTGCGAGCCACCCCCCCCCCCCCCCACCCACACCCACCCGTACTTTACAGCGGTAGATGTTCCTTTAAAAAATCTCTGCCTAACATCCTAAAAATCTGCAAGATCTCTGAATCTAACTGAGTTCTAAGATCACAGCTAAAAGTATAGCTGATCTCTGTGAACAATAGAATAATTTCGCTGAGCTGATTTGCACGAGGCCAGAAGCGCACGTCCTACTGCTTTAATGATGCCACACACACTGAATCATGAACAGGAAGGGCTGTTCTATGTAAAACGAGGTCATGAATTTTAACCAGCCATTCGTCAACCATACACATCCCAGTCATGACGTCGCCACACAGACATCTCACCCTGCTCTCTTCTCTAAAGCTGATTTGCTGGCCGCCAAAATGACAGAAGCGCCGAAAATTGCGGCGATATAAATAGATTATCACAGATTTTTTAACCTAAAGTTATCGTTGAGTGAATCTAAAAAATCCGATCAACGTAAATACCATGCCGATTTCAACTTTGTCGATAATAATCACTCAACACTACCAACAAGTCCCCCCAGAGTGACCAGAAAACATCACCCAGGAACATCACCGAGGAGCAGCACCAACAAGTCCCCCTGAGAGACCAGAAAACATCACCCGGGAACATCACTGAGGAGCACACCAACAAGTCCCCCTGAGTGACCAGAAAACGTCACCCAGGAACATCACTGAGGAGCAGCGCCAACAAGCCCCCCTGAGTGACCAGAAAACGCACCCTGAACATTACTGAGGATCAGCGCCAACAATACCCCCTTGTCAGGTGGTACCATAAAACGACACCTGGTAAACATCACTGAGGAGCAGCCCCAACAAGTCCCCCAGAGATGACCGAAAACGTCACCTGGTAACATCACTGATGGAGCAGCCCCAACAAGTCCCCCTAGAGTAGGAACCAGAAAACGTCACCCAGTGAACATCACTGAGGATCAGCGCCAAACAAGTCCCCCTGAGATTACCAGAAAACATCACCCGTGAACATCACTGAGATCAGCGCCAACAAGTCCCCATGAGGTTGTGACCAGAAAACGTCACCCAGGAACATCACTGATTAGCAGGGCCAACAGTCCCCCAGAGATGAACCAAAAACGTCACCTGGGAACATCACTGAGGAGCAGCGCCCAAACAATCCCCCTGAGTGACAGAAAACGAAACTGGGATCATCACTGATGAGAAGCCCAACAAGTCCCCCTTAGTGACCACCAAACACACCTGGGACATCACTGAAGAGCAGCACCAACAATCCCCTGAGTGACCAGATAAGCGAGCACCTTGGAACATCACTGAGGAGCAGCGCCAACAAATCCCGCCTGATCAGTACGCCAAAATGTCACCTGGGAAAAAAAATTTTTTTTTTTTTCATTAACTGAGAGCGGCACCAACAAGTCCCCCTCCCCCCCAGTGACCAGAAAACATAACCTGGGAACATCACTGAGAAGCAGGGCCAAGAAGTCCCCCTGAGAGACCAGAAAACATCACCTGGGATCATCACTGAGGAGCAGCACCAACAATTCCCCCTGAGTGACCAGAAAACGTCACCTGGGAACAATACTGAGGAGCAGCACCAACAAGTCCCCCTGAGTGACCAGAAAACATCACCCAGGAGCATCACTGAGGAGCAGCGCCAACAAGTCCCCCTGAGAGACCAGAAAATGTCACCTGGGATCACCACTGAGGAGGAGCACCAACAGTCCCCCCTGAGTGACCAGAAAACATCCCCCGGGAACATTCACTGTAGAGCAGGCACCAACAAGTCCCCCTGAAAGACCAGAAAACGTCACCCGGGAACATCACTGAGGAGCAGCACCATTAATCCCCCGTCACCCAGGAAACAATCACTGCAGGAGCAGCGCCAATAAGTCCCCCTGAGAGACCAGAAAACGTCACCTGGGATCATCACTGAGGAGCAGTGCCAACAATTCCCCCTGAGTGACCAGAAAACGTCACCTGGGATCATCACTGAGGAGCAGCGCCTACAGGTCCCCCTGAGTGACCAGAAAACATCACCTGGGAACATCACTGAGGAGCAGCGCCAACAAGTCCCCCTGAGTGACCAGAAAACGTCAACCAGGAACATCACTGAGGAGCAACACCAACAAGTACCCCTGAGTGACCAGAAAACGTCACTTGGGAACACCACTGAGGAGCACTGCCAAAAAGTCTCCCTGAGTGACCAGAATACGTCACCCGGGAACATCACTGAGGACCACCACCAAAACAAGTCCCCACGAGTGACCATAAAACGTCAACCGGGATCAACACTGAGGAGCAGCGCCAACAAGTCCCCCTGAGAGATGAGAAAACATCACCTGGGAACATCACTGAGGAGCAGCGCCAACATGTCCCCCTGAGTGACCAGAAAACCTCACCTGTAAACATCACTGAGGATCAGCACCAACATGTCCCCCCAAGTGACCAGAAAACATCACCTGGGAATATCACTGAGGAGCAGCGCCAACAAGTCCCCCTGAAAGACCAGAAAACGTAAACCCCCCGGGAAAATCATGAGGGGCAGGGACCAACAATCCCCCCCAGTGACCAGGAAAAAACCCCACCCGGGAAAACCACTGAGCAGCAGCAAACCAAAAAGTCCCCCCCAGTGACCAGAAAAAATCACCCGGGGGAAAACCCCTGGGGGACGGGACTAACAAAACCCCCCGAGTGACCAGAAAAAAGTTTAAACCCCGGAACATCACTTTTGGGGGCACACCAAAAAAATCCCCCTGAGTGACCAGAAAAAAGTTTACCTGGGGAAAATCACGGGGGAGCGAAACACCAAATTTTTTTTTCCCCCCAAATGACCAGAAACATCACCGGGAATTTTCATGAGGAGCAGCGCCCAAAAAAACCCCCTTTAAAGACCAGAAAAAAGTCCCCCCCCGGGAAAATCACTGAGGGCAAACACCAACAAAATCCCCGCCAGTGAAACCCGAAAACCCCACCCGGGAACACCACTGGGGCACAGCACCAACAAGTCCCCCCAGGAAACCCGAAAAACACCGGGAAAAACCACTGGGAAACGGGACAACAATCCCCCCATGACCAGAAAACACCCAGGGAAATCACTGGGAGCAACACCAAAAAAGTCCCCCCCCGATGACCAAAAACGTTTACCCCGGGGGAAAAACAATGGGAGCAGTGCCAACAAATCCCCCAAAATACCAGAAAACGTTAAAACCGGGAAAATCACTGAGGGCAGGCCCAAAAAGTCCCCTGAGGACCAAAAAAATAAACCCGGGGCATCAAGGGAGCAGCCCAACAAGTCCCCCCCGGGGACCAGAAAAATCAATGGGAAATCACTGAGGACAGGCCCAAAAAGTCCCCCCCAGTGACCAGAAAACCTCACCCGGGGAAAATCAAGGAGCACGCCAAAAAGTTTCCCCCCCCCAAGACCCGAAAACATCCCCCCGGAACATTTCCCGAGGGCCCGCGGGAAAAAAGTCCCCTGAAGGGAAAAGAAAAATTTACCCGGGGAAAATACTGGGAGGGCAACCCAAAAGTCCCCTGATGACCAGAAAAACCTCAAACCCGGGGAAAATCACAAAAAAGGGGAAACCAACCCAAATTCCCCCCGAAGGGCCAAAAATTTACCCGGGGAAAACACTGAGGGGGCCCGCCCCAAAAAGCCCCCTGAAGACCCGAAAAAAACCAGGGGAAAATCACTGAGGAGCAGCCCAACAAGTCCCCCTGAGGCCCCGGGAAAAAATCCCGGGAAACCCTCACTGAGGAGCCCGGCCAAAAGGGCCCCCCCCAGTAAACCCGAAAAGAAAGGGGAAAATCACTGGGAGCAGCGCCAAACAAGTCCCCCGAGTTGGGCCAGAAAAAAATTTACCCGGGGAAAAATCCGAGGAGGAGCCCAAAAAGTCCCCCCCCGTGACCAGAAAACAAAACAACCCCGGGAAAAACACCGAGGAGCAGCGCCAACAAGTCCCCCTGAGTACCAAAAAAAACACCCCAGGAAAATCACGAGGAGGAGCCCCAACAAATCCCCTTTTAGGAAACCCGAAAAAAAATCACCGGGAACATCCCCGAGGGGAAAACCCCAAAAAGGCCCCCCGAGTGACCCGAAAAACACCGGGGAAAATCCAAAGAGGAGCCCCGGGAAACAAGCCCCCTGAGAGCCAGAAAAACTCAAAACCGGGGAAAATCACGAGGGGGCAGCGCCAAAAAATTCCCCCCCCCGGGGCCAAAAAAATTAACCCCGGAAAAATCCCGAAGCAGGGCCCAAAAAGTCCCCCCGAAGCCAAGGGAAAAATTTTACCCGGGAACATCACTGAGGGGGGAGCCCCAAAAGGTTCCCCCCCGAGGACCAAAAAAAATCACCCGGAAATCCAGAGGGCAGCCCCAACAGTCCCCCTGAGTGACCAAAAACCCTACCCCGGAACATTTCCCTGGGGGAGCAGCGCCAACAAATCCCCCCGAGTGGGCCAGAAAAAAATCACCGGAAAATTTACCGAGGGGCACGCCAAAAAAGTCCCCCGAAGGGCCCCGAAAAGGGAACCCGGGAAAAAATCACTGAGGAGGGGGGGGAAAACAAGCCCCCCGAGAGGGGCCAGAAAAAAATCACCCCGGGAACATCACAGAGGACCAAAACCCCCAAATTTCCCCCGAGTGACCAGAAAACCCCCCCTAACATCACGAGGGGCAGTCCAAAAAAGCCCCGAGTGACCCAAAAAGGCACCCCGGAACATCACTGAGGAGCAGCGCCAACAAGTCCCCCCGAGTGGGCCAGAAAACTCCCCCCAGGAACATCACCGGGGGAGCAGCCCAACAAGTCCCCCCCCAAAAGACCCCGAAAAGTCCCTGGGAACATCCTGAGGAGGAGCCCAACAGGGTTTCCCCCCGGACCAAAAAAATCACCGGGAAAAATTTTTTTGGGAGCACCCAACAAAATCCCCTGAGTGACCGAAAAGGGGGCCCGGGGAAAATCACTGGGAAACAAACGCCAACAAGGGCCCCCTGAGTGACCAGAAAAAATCACCCGGGAAAATCACTGGGACACGCCAAAAGTCCCCCCGAGGACCAGAAAAAATCACCGGGAACATCACTGAGGAGCAGGAAAAAAATTCCCCCCGAGGACCAGAAAAAGTCACCCGGGATTTATCCCCTGAGGAAAACCGCCAAAAAGTCCCCCCGAAAGACCAAGAAAACTCACCCGGGAAAAATCACTGAAGGGGCAGGGCCAACAAGGGCCCCCCCCCCCTGACCAAAAAACGTTTACCCCCGGGAAATCATGAGGAGCAGCCCCAACAATCCCCTGATGGGCCAAAAACGCACCCCCGGGGAAAACCCCAGGTTGGCACGCCAAAAAAATCCCTGAGAGGGGGCCAAAAACGTCACCCGGGGGCATTTACTGAGGAACCCCCCCAAAACAGGTCCCCCGGGGACCCAAAAAAAGCCCCGGGGAAAACTGAGGACACGCCAAAAAATTTCCCCCGAAGGGCCAAAAAAACTCACCGGGAAAAAACCCCTGAGGAAACAGCGGAAAAATGTCCCCCCCGAGTACCCCGGAAAAAAACCCCCCGAAACATCCAAAGGGGGACAACCCCAAAAGTCCCCCCAAAATGGGCCAGAAAACTCACCTGGGAATCACTGAGGAGCGGCCAAAATCCCCCTGAAAAGGGCCAGAAAAAGTCACCCGGGAAATCACTGAGGAGCAGCCCAAAGGGCCCCGAGTGACCCGAAAACCCCACCCGGGAACACCCCTGAGGACAGCCCAACAAAATCCCCCCAGGACCAGAAAAAATCCAAACCTGGGAAAAACCCCTGAGGAGGGCCAAAAAAGTCCCCCTGATGGGCCCGAAAAATCACCCCGGGGAAATCACCGAGGAGCAACCCCCAACAAGTCCCCCCGAGGACCCAAAAAAAAATCACCGGAAAAAACACTGAGGAGCAACCCCAACAAGTCCCCCCCAAATGACCAGAAAACCACCCGGGAAATCAATGGGAGCAGGCCAAAATTCCCCCCCAAAGGGCCAAAAACTTTACCCCCCCCAAAATCCAAATTTAGGAGCAGGCCCCAAAAATCCCCCCAGGGACCAGAAAAAATCCCCCCGGGAAAACATGAGGAGCAGCCCAACAATCCCCCCCGAGTGGGCCAGAAAAACCCCCGGGAAATCAATGAAGGGGCAAGGGAAAAAAAATCCCCCAGAGGGACCAGAAAACGTCACCCCGGAACCCTCACTGAGGAGCAGCCCAACAATTCCCCCCAGTGACCCGAAACTTTACCCAGGGAAAATCACTGAGGAGCAGCCCAACAAGCCCCCTGAGTGGAAACCCGAAAAAGTCACCCAAAAAAACAAATGGGACAGCGCCAAGTTTCCCCCTTTGACCAGGGAAAAAATCAACCCCGGAAATAAAGGGAGCAACCCAACAAAATTCCCCCGGTTTAACCCAAAAAAATTTCCCCCCCCACCCCTGAGGGCAAGGGGCCAAAAAATTTTCCCCCCAGGACCCGAAAACCTCACCCCCCGGGAAAACACTTTAGGGGCCCCCACCAAAAAAGTCCCCCGGGAGGGCCAAAAAAAAAATCAACCGGGGGAAAACCCCCAGAGGAGCAGCGGCCCAAAAGTCCCCCCCCTGAAGAAAACATCACCCCGGGAAAAAACCCCGAGGAGCCCCGCCAACAAGTCCCCCTGGGGGACCAGAAAACCTCACCGGGAAAAATCACTGAGGGGCAGCACCAAAAGTCCCCCCAAATGACCCGAAAACTCACCCGGGGAATATCACTGAGGGGAGCGGGCCAAAAAATCCCCCTGAAAGGAACCCCCCGAAAAAAAACACCCGGGAAAAATCACTGTGGGGAAAACCCAAAAAAGTCCCCCCAAATGGCCAAAAACCTCACCCGGGGAAAACCCCTGAGGAGCAGCCCAACAAGTCCCCCTGGGGTGACCAGAAAAATTTACCCCGGGGAAAACCCCTGAGGAGGCGCCAACAAGTCCCCCTGAGGACCAAAAACGTTTACCCGGGGAAAATTAATGGAGCCCCCCAACAATTCCCCCCGAGTGACCAGAAAACGTCAAACCCGGGAACATCACTGAGGAGAGCCCCAACAAAATTTCCCCCCCAAAATGACCAAAAAAATCACCCGGGAAATCACCCGAGGACGGGCCAAAAAGTTAAAGACCGAAAACGTTCACCCGGGGAACATTACGGAAAACAAAAAACCAAACAAAGTTTCCCCCCATGACCATTTAAAACCATTAAGGGGGAAAAACCCCCTTCACAACCAAAAAAGGTCCCCCCAATTTACCAGAAAATATGTCCCCCTTGGAACAACCCCTTAGGAAAAAACCCCCAAAAAAAAGTCCCCTAATTTTTCCCGAAAACCCCACCCAAAGGGACACCCCTTAAAAAACCCAACAAGTTTCCCCCTGATTGAACCAAAAACCCCTCCCCGGGGAACCCCATGAGGAAAGCAGACCCAAAAAAAAAGTCCCCCAAAAAGGGGCCAAAAAGCACCCGGTAACATAAATGGGGCCCCAAAAGCCAAACCATTCCCCCTGGAAGAAAAACCCAAAGGAAAAACGAAATTTGGGGTTTTTTTTTTCAACACTTTTTTTTAGGGGAAAAAACCCCAAAAAACCCCCCCCCCAGTTTTGGAAAAAACCCCGCAAAAACCCAATTTGGGATTAAAAAACTGAAGGGGTTTCCAAAGGAAAACCCCCAAAAATCCCACCCAAAAAATTCCAAAAAAATATTTTTGGGGGAAAAAATTTCTCCAAAGTGGAAAAACAAGGGGCCCAAAAAAGTCCCCCGGAAAAAAAAAAAAACACCCGAAAATTTAAATGAGGAAAAGGGGGGCCAACAATCCCCCGAGGAAAAAGAAAAATTAGTGGGGGCCTAATGTATTAGGGCCCAAACCCAAAAATTTTTCCCCCTAATGGAATAAAAACCCAACCGGGAACCACAAAAGGGGAATTTTTCCCCAACAAAGTTTCCCCCGGGGACCCCCCCCCCCCCCACCCCCCGGGTACTTTTACTGAGGACCAAAGCCAACCCAACCAAAGTCCCCCTGAGAAAACCAGAAAATTAACCCTTTTCCGGGAAAAAAATTCCCAAAAAGGCAGTATGATTTGAACCATCATGTTAATTAACTGGGGCAAACGAATATCCCTGTCCCGGAACGCAGCATGAGCCCCAAAAACCCGCATGACCCCCGATTTTAAAAAATGCCGCAAAAAGGAGTCTTTAAAACCCCCCTTTTTTTGTTTTTACTGGACATAGACTTTACCTTTCCTGGGGCCCCAAACATGCTCTTAAAAACCCGTTTTTTATCCAAAAGATCACAAAGTTGGGAAATATCTATTTTGTACATGACTGTTCCCCTTAGAAAAATTTTTTTGGGAATGACCTTTGTTTACAGAATTTATTTAAAGGGGAAATTTTATTTAAAGTTTTACAATTTTTATTTATTTTTCTTTTTTTTAAATGTGATAAAAATACAACAAAAACACCCCTCCCTGCAGTTTTTTAAAGGGATTTTTACACGGTTTAAATTTATCCGACACCCCATACACAATTGCTGGTTCAAATTTTAAAATGCAAGGTGGCTCTACAACAAATCTGGGGAAGGGCAAAAGTGCAAAAAAAAAAAGTATCTGAAATGTTTACGGATAATAAAAGGTATTTTTGGGACCTATCAACCTGTTGGGGACTACAAAATTGCTGGAAATTTAAATTTTTTAAAGCAAGGGGGGGCTCTATCAACAAAAAATAACTGGGGCAAAAATTTTAAAAAGAAAACCCCATCTGAAATGTTTTAACCCGATAACAAAGTGGAGTTTTTCACGTAAAAAAAATAAAAACCTGCAGGTTTTTTTAAAATTAAAGTTTTATCCTAATTAAAATTCGGCCCGCCCCCCCTATCCAAATAATATTTCCCAAACCCGTAAACTTTTAATAATAAAAAACTATTGCAGTTTCAATGTCTGCACTAAGTCCTTTGGGGAACTTTATCCAGTATTCTTTAAGAACTTGTCCTGTTTCGCCCGCGGGCCAAACCCCCCCCCCCCCCCACCCCCCCCCACCCGTACTTTACAGCGGTAGATGTTCCTTTAAAAAAAATCTGCCTAACAACCTAAAAATCTCAAAATCTCTGAAACTAACCCCCCGTTCTAAGGGCACAGCTAAAAAGTATAGCTGTCTCTGTGAACAAAAAGAAATAATTTCGC
Source organism: Phyllomedusa bahiana (assembly GCA_025379985.1). Lineage (NCBI taxonomy): Eukaryota > Metazoa > Chordata > Amphibia > Anura > Hylidae > Phyllomedusa > Phyllomedusa bahiana. The sequence continues at coordinate 25,141 of JAODAL010049051.1, forward strand.
TGAAACTGTTTGCACGAGGCCCGAAACGCAGTCCCCCCACGCTTTTAATGGGGGCCACACACACTTTTTTAATCATGAACAAAGGGAAGGGCTGTTCTATGTAAAACCGGGGGGGCATGAATTTTTTTTTTAGCCAATTTGCAACCATACACATCCCCAGTCAAAGACGTTTTTGCCCCCCAACCCTCTCACCCTGTTTTTTCTCAAAGCTGATTTTTCTGGCCGCCCAAAAAAGACGGGAAACGCCCAAAAAAGGGGGCGATATTAAAAAGATTATCAAAGATTTTTTTAAACCCAAATTTCGTTTTGGGGAAAAAAAAAATCCGGATTTAACTTTAAAAACCATGGGGAAATTTTAACTTTTTTGGGCGATAATAATTTAAAATCAACACTACCAACAAGTCCCCCCAGGGACCAGAAAACATTTTACCCAGGAAAAACAAACCCAGGACCGCACCCAAAAAGTCCCCCTGGAAAAGCCCCGAAAAAAAATCACCCGGGGAAAAACCCCTGAGAAGCAGCACCAACAAGGGCCCCCCGATTTACCAAAAAACGTCAACCCGGAAATCACTGAGGGAAACACGCCCCAAAAAGCCCCCCCCCCCCAGTGACCAGGAAAAACCCACCCGAACATTACTGAGGGATCAGCCCCCCCCAACAATTTTCCCCCTTGGGCCCCCCCGGGGGGACCCAAAAAAACGCACCCTTGGGGGGAACCCTCACTGAGGAGGGGCCCCAAAAGGGCCCCCAGAGATGACCGGGGGGGAAAAAGTCACCCGGGGGGCATCCCCTGAGGAGGGAGCCCCAAAAAGTCCCCCCGGGGTGGAACCCAAAAAAAGTCACCCAGGAACATCACTGAGGTCAGCGCCAAAAAAGTCCCCCCGAGTTACCAGAAAACTTTACCCCCGGGGGGAACCATCACTGGGGACAGCGCCAACAAGTCCCCCTGAGGGGGACCAGAAAACGTCCCCGGAACATCCCCTGATTGCGGGCCAAAGGGCCCCCGAGTGAACCCAAAAACGTTTTACCTGGGAACATCACCCCGGGGGAGCAAACGGCCCCAAACAATCCCCCTGAGTGACCCGAAAACGGAAAAAAGGGATAAAACACTGAGGGGAAAACCCAAAAAAGTCCCCCTTGTGACCCCCAAAAAACCCCCTGGGAAAATAAATGGGGAAACAGCACCCCAAAAATCCCCTGAGTGCCAGAAAGCGGCACCTTGGGAAAAATCACTGAGGAGCAGCGCCAACAAATCCCCCTGAAGACCGAAAAAAGCACCTGGGAAAAAATTTTTTTTTATTTCTGAGGGGCGGCACCAAAAAAGGGCCCCCCCCCCCCCCCAGTGACCAGGAAAAAAATAACCTGGGAAAAAACACTGGAAAAACAGGGCCAAGAAGTCCCCCGAAGACCAGAAAACATCCCCTGGGATCATCACTGAAGAGCAGCGCCAACAATTCCCCCCCCGAGTCACCAGAAAACGTCACCCGGGAACAATACTGAGGAGCAGCCCCCAAAAAGTCACCCCCGAGTTACCCCGAAAACATCACCCAGGAGCTTTACTCAGGAGCAGCGCCCAAAAAGGTTTCCCCCTTTAGAGAAAAAAATGTCACCTGGGAACATCACTGAGGAGGAGCACCAACAAGTCCCCCTGAGAGACCAGAAAACATCACCTGGGAACATCACTGAGGAGCAGCACCAAAAAGTCCCCCTGCGAGACCAGAAAACCTCACCTGGGAACCTAACTGAGGAGCAGCGCCAACAAGTCTCCCTGAGAGACCAGAAAAAAATCACCTGGGAACATCACTGAGAAGCAGCGCCAACAAGTCCCCCCCAGTGACCAGAAAACCTCACCCAGGAACATCACTGAGGAGCAGCGCCAACAAGTCCCCCTGAGAGACCAGAAAACATCACCTGGGAACATCACTGAGGAGCAGCGCCAACAAGTCCCCCTGAGTGACCAGAAAACGTCACCCAGGAACATCACTGAGGAGCAGCGCCAACAAGTCCCCCTGAGTGACCAGAAAACATCACCTGGGAACATCACTGAGGAGCAGCGCCAACAAGTCCCCCTGAGTGACCAGAAAACGTCACCCAGGAACATCACTGAGGAGCAGCGCCAACAAGTCCCCCTGAGTGACCAGAAAACGTCACCTGGGAACATCACTGAGGAGCAGCGCCAACAAGTCCCCCTGAGTGACCAGAAAACGTCACCCGGGAACATCACTGAGGAGCAGCGCCAACAAGTCCCCCTGAGTGACCAGAAAGTCACCAGGACTCATAGAGCAGCCAACAAGTCCCCCTGGTGACCAGAAAACATCACCCGGGAACATCACTGAGGAGCAGCGCCAACAAGTCCCCCTGAGAGACCAGAAAACATCACCTGGGAACATCACTGAGGAGCAGCGCCAACAAGTCCCCCTGAGTGACCAGAAAACATCACCTGGGAACATCACTGAGGAGCAGCACCAACAAGTCCACCTGAGAGACCAGAAAACATCACCTGGGAACATCACTGAGGAGCAGCGCCAACAAGTCCCCCCCAGTGACCAGAAAACATCACCTGGGAACATCACTGAGGAGCAGCGCCAACAAGTCCCCCTGAGAGACCAGAAAACATCACCTGGGAACATCACTGAGGAGCAGCGCCAACAAGTCCCCCCAGTGACCAGAAAACCTAACCCGGGAACACCACTGAGGAGAAGCACCAACAAGTCCCCCTGAGTGACCAGAAAACGTCACCCAGGAACATCACTGAGGAGCAGCGCCAACAAGTCCCCCTGAGTGACCAGAAAACGTCACCCAGGAACATCACTGAGGAGCAGCGCCAACAAGTCCCCCTGAGTGACCAGAAAACGTCACCTGGGATCATCACTGAGGAGCAGCACCAACAAGTCCCCCTGAGTGATCAGAAAGCGTCACCCAGGAACATCACTGAGACAGCGCCCCCCAAATCCCCCCCGATGCCAAAAAATACCTGGACATCACTGAAAAGCACGCCAACAAGTCCCCCCGATGCCCGAAAACTCCCCAGGAAATCACCTAGGATCCCAACAAGTCCCCCTGGTGACCAGAAAATATCACCCGGGGAAAATCATGGGAGCAGCGCCAACAATCCCCCTGAGAGACCAGAAAACTCACCTGGAAATCACTGAGGAGGCCCCAAAAGTCCCCTGAAGGACCAGAAAACGTCACCCGGGAAAAATCAAGAGGAACGCCAAAAAAGTCCCCCTGAGTGACCAAAAAAAGTCACCGGGGAAACCCTCAAATGAGGAGCGCGCCAACAAATCCCCCCGAAACCCGAAAAACTCACCCGGGGAAAATCACTGAGGAAACACCCAACAAGTCCCC
>JAODAL010049052.1:0-28488 GCA_025379985.1 Phyllomedusa bahiana
TAAGTATGTAGCGTCAACAAACTCAATAAATCATGAAACGTACCATAATCATCCAGAATGGGAATTCATGGTGTCCAAAAAATCAATACATAGCCAAAGAATCAGCCATAAACAACATGATCTGTTGTAAAATTCTTACGTAATAGTGGTGGAAAATAAGTAGGCACCAAAAAGGGGACGATTCATATAAAGAATCATCTAAAGTGGACATGAATAAATAGTACAATAAATAAGATTTCATGAAATAAAGTTAAATATATACAGGTGTAATTCAGTATATAATGTATCATAAAAGGACCATAAATTTATGCAGCAAAAGATCTCAATTTATGTATAATATATATGGGGTAATGTACAGGAAGATTCACGCAAAAGAGGCCCCGAATATTCTGTTGTAACTCCCAGCGACGTATCTACAGGGGTCATAGCGGTCGCACTTGTGTCCGGGCCCCTGAGTCAGGGAGGCCCATAGTACACTCTTGCCACACGGCTGCATTGCTGGGTCTCATAGACCCATAGATGCAGAGATCGCAGTCACAGTCTACATGGTAAAGGCAGGGGTTGAAGCAGAATGGTCATTTAGGCCCCTGGAACCAGTTGTTGGAAGATTAATCTCCGTCCCAGTCTTAGGTCTTTTGCAGACTCCAACAGGTTTTCTTCCAGAATGGTCCTGTATTTGGCTCCATCCATCTTCCCATCAATTTTAACCATCTACCCTGTCCCTGCTGAAGAAAAGCCCAAACCATGATGCTGCCCCCACCATGTGTGACAGTGGGGATGGTGTGTTCAGGGGGATGAGCTGTGTTGCTTTTATGCCAAACATATCGTTTTGCATTGTTGCCAAAAAGTTGGATTTTGGTTTCATCTGAGCAGAGCCCCTTCTTCCACATGTTTGGTGTCTCCCAGGCGGCCCCTTCTTCCACGTTTGGAGTCTCCCAGGCGGCTTGTGGCAAACTTTAAACAAGACTTTTTATGGATAGCTTTGAGAAATGGCTTTCTTCTTGCCACTCTTCCATAAAGGCCAGATCTGTGCAGTGACTGATTGTTGTCCTATGGACAGACTCTCCCACCTCAGCTGTAGATCTCTGCAGTTCATCCAGAGTGACCATGGGCCTCTTGGCTGCATCTCTGATCAGTCTTCTCCATGTTTGAGATGAAAGTTTAGAGGGACGGCCGGGTCTTGGTAGATTTGTAGTGGTCTGATACTCCTTCCATTTCAATATGATCGCTTGCTCCTTTGGATGCTTAAAAGTTTGGGAAATATTTTTGTATCCAAATCCGGCTTTAAACTTCTCCACAACAGTATCACGGACCTGCCTGGTGTGTTCCTTGGTCTTCAGGATGCTCTCTGCGCTTTAAACAGAACCCTGAGACTATCACAGAGCAGGTGCATTTATACGGAGAGGTGATTACTATCACATTTGCCAACTAGGATGGCTGGAAAACGCCTGGGTATGGCGGATCCTCTGGGCCCACCGCGGGCGCAGATGGTAATACTCGCGGTGGGTAGTGGTGCAGGAAGTGCAGGACACAGGTGACGGATAAACGGATGCTGTAGCTGTTAAACGGATGCACCGTTCCAGGGTGATAACAGAGTTATACAGCAGCAGGAATCAGCAGGGAGAAACTGGAGGACAGTACGTCAGGAACCAGCAGATAAACAGGTGCACTGGACAGCGCAGGGAAATGCAGACGTTCAACAGAAGCTTCAGCAGAAGCACTGGAAACCAGGGGGTTAACTCAGCAGGAGCTTCAGCAGCAGAGGTCTAGCTCAAGGGATGAACACCAAGGAACTGACCCAGAGTACAGGGAGGAAGTTCCTTATAAAGGCAGAGGTCACAGGTCACAGGCAGGAAGCAGGAGCACTGTGTCTATAAATGTTAGCAGGCTGGCGCACGCGCCCTATGGGGTGCGCACACACGCTGGGGAAGCCACAGAGGACGGACACGCGCAGGAGCGGGACCAGGTGAGTAGCACCGAGCAGCAGGGGACACAGGAGCAGGTACAGAGCATAATGACACAGCCGCTGTGAGCCCCACACAGGGAGCCACAGCGGAACCAGAAACAGAGGCACGGACGCGTCTGCGGTCCAAGCAACAGGCCGCAGACAGATCCGCGACAGGACCCCCCCCCCCCGACGTCATCACGGGGTTTTTCCACAAAGTAAAATTGACGTGGGACACTTACAAACTCAATAATACACCTCTTCCCCATTCTTCATTATGAATAAGTCTGCACTGTTTTCGTTATAGCTGCTCTTTTATAGTGCCATTGGTTACAGCTCTTCTCCAGGGGATGCGACCAGGACTGAGGAGCTCTCAGCCCTGGTCGCACATGCTCAGACATCACCTCTCCTCTCAGGCAGCTACTGAGTGTTCAAACCCCAAGTGCTGTCATTCTACTCCCATCCTCTGTGCTCCTTAGTAATTAGTCATGAAGTCCAAATACATTAAAAAAAAAAATTATTAAGGTTTGTGCATTGATAGAGAAAAAAAAAACCACAGTTTTGGTTCCTGAAGGGATTTGAACCTAGTACCCTTTTGATGTGAGGAAAAAAATTTACCACACAGCTAATCACAATGTTTTACATAAACAGACCTTTCTTTTACTACAGAGAGGAAAGGCCTGGTGATGTCATCCTGCTGGGTCACATGATATGCAATTCGAACAAATCACACACGCCTCCTTCTGAGCACACAGAGCTGGATACAGGAGGGATGAAATAAAATCGTGGCAAAACCCCTTTAAGCCCTCCTCTCCAGGCTAGCCGGGTACCCCCATAACAGCCAGGGGTAACCACCTCCTCCTCGGTATCCCAGGAAGTGTCTTCAGAGGAGGCGTCCCGGATTACTTCTTGAACCTGGAGGCAGAAGCAGAAACAGTAGGCAGGGGGAGAGGTGGGCGGGAATCAGAGGTGTCTTTACAGACCAGAAGCTCTTCTTGCACTTGAGGTTCCTCTTCAGGCAGAACAGCAGAAACGGTCAGAGAAACGGGTGGGCGGGACTGCAAAAGATGGGCAGGCTTGAGGCAGCATGAATGGCATGGCTCGCCCTACTGGAGAACTTCACCCGTTTTCCAATCTAAGGATGGATTATGACGCTGGAACCACGGTAGGCCAAGCAGGACTGAAGCAGAAGCATTAGGCAAAACGTAGAACGAGATGTCCTCTTGGTGGAAGCTTCCAATTTGCAGAGATAGAGGCTTTGTGCGGAACTGGACTGGCTCCTTCAGGATCTCCCTGTTGATAGAAGAGAAACGTAGTGGTTTTTTCAGACGGGAGGCAGGCAGACAAAACTTCTCCAGTAATGACAGGTGGACGAAATTCTCAGAAGAGCCGGAGTCCAGAAGAGCAGGAATTTGAATTTTAATACCGAGAGAGTGACCGGGGTGGTCAGACGAGGAGCAGAGGCATCTTTATTTAGGGACACTTCACACACAACACCATGGCATGGAGGATTCCGGGGCGCAGCAGGGTGGACTGGGCAGTTTTTCAGATAGTGCTTGGGATTGCCACAGTAAAGACACGGGTTCAGACTGCGCTGACGAGTGCGTTCCTCCAGGCTTAGATGAGCATGATTCACCTCCATAGGAACATCTTGAGGGAACGCAGGTGCCTGGTAAGATAGACTGGGGGGTGAAGGTAGATTCGCTTTGACAGGAACGTAGCAGATCAGATGCCGCGGAGGTATTGTGCCCAGGTTGTTCAAAAAAATTTTCCGGAAAGCGAACAGAAATTCTTGGATGTCCCCTGTCAGCGGGTCCCCTCTCTCCCAGAGGGGTGAGGCCCAGGCCAAGGCTTCACCAGAGAGCAGGCTTATGATAAACGCCACTTTGGCTCTATCGGACGGGAAGTGGTGTGCCAGAACTTCAAAGTGTATGGTACACTGGTTGATGAATCCGCGACACGTATGGGGGTCTCCGAAGTAACGGGCAGGCAGGGGCAGGTGCAGGCTGGGACTGGACATGGCCGCAGGAGGCGGAGATACTGCAGGTAGCAGAGCTGGCATAGATGCCAGTGCAGATGCAACTTCATCCAGACGTGCAGTAATTGTCTGCAGTTTCTGGAAGAGCTGTTCCAGGTGCGTGCCATGACGGTTGATTACAGCTACTATGTCAGGCAGGGTCACTCCGGCGGGATCCATACTGTATGGTCAGTTCGTACTGTCACATTTGCCAACCAGGGTGGCTGGAAAACGCCTGGGTATGGTGGATCCACCAGGCCCACCGCGGGCGCAGATGGTAATACTCGCGGTGGGTAGCCGAAGTGCAGGACACAGGTGACGGATAAACGGATGCTGTAGCTGTGAAACGGATGCACAGTCCCAGAGTGATAACAGAGTTATACAGCAGCAGGAATCAGCAGGGAGAAACTGGAGGACAGTACGTCAGGAACCAGCAGATAAACAGGTGCGCTGGACAGCACAGGGAAATGCAGACGTTCAACAGAAGCTTCAGCAGAAGCACTGGAAACCAGGGGGTAACTCAGCAGGAGCTTCAGCAGCAGAGGTCTAGCTCAAGGGATGAACACCAAGGAACTGACCCAGAGTACAGGGAGGAAGTTCCTTATGAAGGCAGAGGTCACAGGTCACAGGCAGGAAGCAGGAGCACTGTGTGTATAAATGCCCCAGGCTGGCGCGCGCGCTCTATGGGGTGCGCACACACGCTGGGGAAGCCACAGAGGACGGACACGCGCAGGAGCGGGAACATGTGAGTATCGCTGAGCAGCAGGGGACACAGGAGCAGGTACAGAGCATAATGACACAGCTGCTGTGAGCCCCGCACAGGGAGCCACAGCGGACCCAGAAACAGGGGCACGGACACGTCTGCGGTCCAAGCAACAGGCCGCAGCGTGATCCGTGACAGTTACACACAGGTGGATTATATTTATCATTATCAGTCATTTAGGACATTGGATCATTCAGAGATCCACACTGAACTTCTGGAGGGAGTTTGCTGCACTGAAAGTAAAGGGGACGAATAATATTGCACGCCCCACTTTTCAGTTTTTTTATTATTTACAAAAGTTTAAAATATCCAATAAATTTCATTCCACTTCACAATTGTGTCCCACTTGTTGTTGATTCTTCACACAAAAATTAACATTTTATATCTTTATGTTTGAAGCTTGAAATATGGCAAAAGGTTTAAAAGTTCAAGGGGGCAGAATACATTCGCAAGGCAATGTATATGTCTGGAGAGTGCCTGTGTACAACTAGTGTACACTACCATCACTGATCACGGTATGGCGGTAATAGTGGTCTTAGCAGGAGCATAACTAGAATTCATAGGGCCCCGTAGGAAATAAGATGGGGCCCCATCACCTAATGGACAAAAAATAAAACAGTAGCATAGGTAGCAATAATTAAAGGTATAAATAATAGTGCTTTATATCAGGGAATCCAAATAGCAGTGCTGAATAGCAAAAAGTCACCAACTACTTGTTCCCTACAGAAAGGAACAATGTTCTTGTACCTGAATGGGGCCCCCACAATCTCTGGGCCCCACAGCAGCCGTTCTGGCTGCTATGGCTATAGTTACACCCATAGTGTAATGGTTTATATGCAGTAACAGTACAATGGTTGTATTCAGTTTCTTTATGGTGGTGATATGTGGTCATGATGTGGCAGTAGTATTTGGTCCTTGTATATTGTTGTAATTTGTATTATTGGTCTTGATATATTGATTTGGTCAGTAGCAGTATGGTAGTCACTATATGGTAGCATTGTCTGGGGTATTATTTGGTCTTTGTATATTGTTGTTATTGGTAATATTGGTCTTGGTATACTGGTTTGGTCAGTAATATTATGGTGGTATTAGTCACTATATAGTGGTGAGATGTAATGATAATGTGGCCCTGGTACTGACCCACAGAATACAGATAACGTCAATTAAACTGTTCAGTGTAAACTCCAACAAAACTAAACTAAAAAAACAAAGGCACAATTTAATTTTGTCTCCTGTTTACCCCACAAAGATTATTTTTTTTGGAGGGGGAGGAGTGGCAGATGCTTTGGCTGTATAACCTGTTTTTTGGTTTTTTTCCGCCATCTGGCCACACTTGAAATTAATTTTCTTCTATTGGGCAATCCCTTTAAGTAGAAACAAATTTTAATGGCATGCTACACCGCAGACGTCCATCATGTCAAATAGCAAACCTATTGTTAAAAAGTAGTGGTCCACAGTCGTCTGGGGGTAAGAGAGCCGAAGCTGAAATTTTGCACTAGGGCCCACAAGCCTTTAGCTATTATCTTAGTAACTCTTGTTAGGATGAAGCAATCAGAGCAAAAAAAAAACGCTCCATACCTTGACATGTGTGTAATCGATTGTATTGCAGTGATTCTAGAAGTGATCTCCATTTTCTGCCAGACACATTTTGACATGATGCTCTATGTTTCTGAACGTATTGGCAGCATATTAGAGGAAATAGCAACAATTACAGGTTTAATATTTCCTTCACAAACTCCTCGATTCAGTGACACTATGTGACTCTTTTCTCCAGATCACAGCTCTTTAACATATTGATCTCCTAGTCTCCTGTGCTCAGTGTCTTAGAGGTTTCATAGGCGACTGCTCCAGGCAATGTTGCACATCATTGATTGTGTCCTGTGACTCCACTACGAGAAGGGTTCAATGAGCCTATATTTTCCAGATTCCGTACCATCTTCTGAATAACACTCATTGGGTACATTACAAACACCATGGGGCTGCGCCATTCACTATATTTTTACACTGTATTTTTACATTGCCTGTATGCCAATATTAGGTGCATTACAGAACGCCCGTGGCACTTTGTAATGCGCCTGATATCGGTGGGTGTGCGGGAGGCGGGGCACACTAGAACCATACGAAGCTATAGATTTATAGCTTCAGTACTTCAAAGCTAGGGTCTTTACTGCTGGAACAGGTTAAACCACTTTCAAAGTGGTTTACCAGAGCCAGAAATGTCGTATAAGCGCTAGAATGCGCCTGATTTTTTACTCGCAGTAGAGCGGGTTAATAGATTCAGGCGCATTCTATACTAATATAATGGGCTTAAAAATTGTCGTCTAAACGCCAAAAATCAAACACGTCGCCCCATATTTCTTCCTAAATTTACTCTGACATCACTTAAACAAATTGGTGACCTAACAGGTTTGCACTATAAGGTCACACTGCTCAATACAGGGGTATGCTCTCGGTAGTTGTAAACAGAGGTTAAACGTCACAAAGGCTGTCCGATGCCCAGGGTTGGGAAAAGGCATTTTGGTGCCCTAGGCAAGTACGACCAATAGTTCCCCCCCCACCACCACCACCCTGAAAAATTTTAAACCCGGCCCTAACCTAGCGCACGCTGTCTGCGCCCTCCCCAGCTAGATGGATGGGGAAAAAAACACCAATGTGACAAACAACAGTGCAGTAAGTAGGGTGTATTAGGTTGTATTTCTATCAAATAATATGTTGTGTATGAAAAGAATCCATACAAATAGCTATAAGGAAAATTTTCTATAGATGATGCCTCTGAATAATGGTGATATAGTCACCACATAATACCATTATACGAGTGGCAAATTTTATCACCATACTGTTACTGCACAAACCTGTATACCAAGAACAGTACTATCAATTATACCGCTATACAAACACCAAATAATACTGCTACATCATGACCTCATATCACCACCACATAGTGACTAAATAATACCACCATATAGTGACTGAATAATACCACCACATAGTGACTAAATAATACCGCCACACCATGACCTCATATCACCTCCATATAGTGACTGAATAATACTGCCACACAGTGACTGAATAACACCACCACATAGTGACTGATAAATACCTCCACACCATCACCACATATCACCACCACATAGTGACTGAATACTACCGCCATACCATGATCACATATCACCACCACAGAGAAAATGTATAATACCACCACACCATTATCACATATCACCACCACATAGGAACTGAATAATACCACCACACCATCACCACATATCACCACCACATAGTGACTGAATAATACCACCACAAACATAACCTCATATCATCACCATATAGTGACTGAATAACACCACCACATAGTGACTGAAAAATACCTCCACACCTTAAGCACATATCACCACCACATAGAAACTTAATAATACCTCCACACCATGACCACATATCACCACCACATAGTAAATGAATAATATCCCCACACCATGACAAAACATACCACCTCTGAGGGAGTGAATAATACCACCACACCAGGACCACATAGTGACTGAACTACCACAACTGGACCACATATTACCACCACATATTGACTGAACAAATGTAACATAGATTAACTTGCCAGATAATGCACAATGATATTGTGGCACACAATGTTATCTCATGTTTTTTAATGGCATCTACAGGTGACACAGAAAGCCGTGATATCATGGTCAAGATAAACACTGCTACATCTGTACTAGCATACTGTTCCTGAATATAAACAATTGTATTGCTACCTCTAGTACCAATTTTCTGACCATAGAATGACCATATATGGGTAGATACCAGTTATACCAGTTTTTAGACATGTAAGTGACTTACAGGAGATGTTTTCTATGACTGGAATAAATCACCTTCCTTTTCTTCCCCATCCGGTCCAGACCTCCATGCTGACTTCTCCCAGCCACAACTCGTCCCTGTAGAAGTTACCACACAAACATGTTAGAATCCTAACTTTTCCAGCACCTCCCGACCCCTTCTCACCTCGGTAGAAACTTTGAATGAGGTGAAAGGTGGGGATGAGGGGTCTATGGGGTGATAGGTGGGGAGGAGGGAGCTATGGCGTGATAGGTGGTGTTCTGGGATGGTAGGTGGAGATGAGGGAACTATGGGGTGATATTTGGAGGTGAGGGGGCTATGGAATGACAGTTAAGGTAAGGGAACTATGGGGTGGTAGGTGGAGGGCTATGGGGTAATAGGTGGAGGTGTGGGGCTATGGGGTGATAGGGCTATAGAGTGATAGGTGGAGTTGGTGGAGGGTTTATGATGTGATAGGTGGAGGTTGTATTTTGTGTTGGCACTAGCCCATAAAACACAATTGTATGGGCAGTGATAGGAGAGAGGGTACAGGCCAAAACTTAGAGGCACAATCTTCTGAGGGCGGAAACAGAGAACCAACCACCTGGAGATCGTGCTGTGGCCTGTACCTCCAAGGATCATATTGTGCAGCCTGCACACCAAGAAGATTAGGGGAACCATGACCTTCAGGAGGTGCAGGGAATGGAGTTTGGTACTGACATGTTTTTTGTAGTGTTTATATTCTTCTATAGGTTTCCTCCTTTAGACTATGCTGGATTTGTTAGACTATTCAGACGAGGATTGGATCCATTTCTTTAATAAAATGGTCAACAAGGGTTGGTGTCCGGGAGTGTTTATTTAAATAAAGTGTTTTTTTGCTGATGTTTCTGGGTCTTTTTTTAAATTATTTTACTCCAGTGTTAGTAATGAAGGTCTGACAGACTTCTCTCGATTACTTGCCTTAGAGACTTAGGTCTCTAAATTCTGGTGGGCTCTCTGTTCCCAACTGCAAGTTACATTGGACTTCTCTTCCGCTTACCCACTCCAATCCAATGGACAAGTAGAGAGTGTGAATCAAGTTTTCGGGAACTATCTTTGTCATTTTGTTTCACCTCGTCAAGACAACTGGTCTGAACTTTCAACAATCTGATGGAGCTTCTCACTTCTTGTTGTTTATGGGCGACATCCCTGCCCTTCTCGCCCACTGCTTCGGGTGCCCATGTCAGTTGCTCCTTCCGAACTAAGATACAGGCAGGTAGGAAATAAAAACTTCCTCCTGTTTTCCATTCCAGTGATAAGGTCTGGCTGTCTGCCAAGTACGTCAGCCACAACATTTCCAACCTCAAGCTTGGTTCTTGCTTTCTGGTTCCCTTTCCGGTTCTACACCACATCAATCCAGTGTGCTTCAAACCTTGCCTGCCTTCATCTATGTGGATCCCAAATTCCTTCCACTTCTCTCTTCTAAAGCCCCGGTCCTTAATTGCTTCACCCAGAACTTTGAAACATGCTGTCACGGGCGCTCAGTGAGCGGGAGGTGGATCCTCTGGTCACCACGAGGAGTTGGCTTACCCTACGCTTGTATTCACCGGAGCCCGCCGCAAGGCAGGACGGACTTTGCCGCAGGGAATCCCCCAGGTCACTACCCCCGACGTAGGACCCAGTGGTGACAGCCGAAACTTGGTAGAGTAGACTCAGTAAACTGGAGCGTAGAACCGGAGCTGGGCAGAACCGGACGTGGCAGATGCAGAGCGGCACGATAAACATCGGTGATAAACGTAGGCAGGAACAGAAACGCAGATGGAACGGATAATGTATTCGCTAGAGAGTACAAGGACGTCACTAGGAAATGGACACCAACAACTGGGCGAGGGGAACAGGAAACAGCATCCTTAAAAAGCTCCTGCAAGGATTTGATTGGAGGAGCACAGTTACCTGTTGCGCGCTGGCCCTTTAACTCCAGGGAACTGTCGTGCGCGCGTCCCTAGTGGGGAGGAAGATGCAGAGGAGCGCACCTGCTGAGAAGGAAGCAGGACGGGAGCATGTGAGCACGGGACAGGCAGGAGCTGGGAGCGAACAGAAGACCTGGGCACAGCGCGGGGACAACCAGCAGATGGGTAACGGACGTGCCTGCGATCTAGGAGACGGACCGCAACACGAGCCGTTACAGTACCCCCCCTTTAGGGCCCCTCCCACCTAGGAACCGAAGCCTGTGAAAACGTTGGATAAGCTTAGGAGCATTGACATTTTCTTGAGGTTCTCAGGATCTTTCTTCAGGGCCGAAAGCCTTCCAATCAATGAGATAATAGATTGTACTTCTGGAGTGCTTCATATCCAGGATCTCCTTCACCTTCTAGGTATCTTCGGTACTGGTAGGTGTGGCAGGGAAAATCCTCTTGTGCGAGAATCCGATTGAGAATCGGGGAATTGGGCATACGAAGGGAGGGGGGTAAACGGAGTTTGTAGGATACCGGGTTGATCTGTTGTTGGATGGAGAAAGGACCGAGGTAGCGTGCAGCAAACTTCAGGCTTGGTAATCAGAGCCGCATATGCTTGGAGGAGAGCCAAACTTTCTCCAGGCTGGAAAACGGGAGGTGCTCTACGTCTCCGATCAGCCTTTTTCTTAAATTGGGCAGAAGCTTGAAGCAGGTTTTGACGGACAAGCCGCCAGATTTGTAGGAAGTCGCATACTTGGGCATTGGCTGCTGGAACTTCTGAAGAAATTGAGAGTGGCAGAGGAAGAAGAGGATGCTGCCAGAACACCATGTAAAAAGGAGACTTCTCAGAGGATTCGCTAGGATGGTTATTGGAACTCAGCCCAGGGTAGTAGAGACACCCAGTCATCTTGCCGAGCGTAGGCAAATTGGCGCAGATAACTCACCAGAGTCTGGTTGACTCGCTCCACTTGGCCATTGGACTGAGGGTGATAGGCCGACAAAAAGTCCAGTTTAATTTGCAAAAGGGAACAGAAGGCACACCAGAAACAGGAGGTGAACTGTACTCTCCTATCCGAAACGATGTTAGCAGACGAAAGATGTGTTTCAAGAACAGGGTGGCCAACTGCGGAGCTGATGAATTACCTGACAGCGGCGCGAAATGTTGGAAAAACGGCACAAAATTTTGGAAAAACGGTCCACCACGACTCAGATAACTGAACACCCATCAGAGGATGGAAGGTCCGTCACGAAGTACATCGCGATATGGGTCTATGGTGCTTCTGATACGGGGAGAGGGCACAGGAAACCAGCAGGTCGCTGCCGGGCCGTCTTATTTTGTGCGCGGTTGGGACACGCGGCCCCGAAGTCTCTATCGTCCTGCGCGAGGGAGGGCCACCAGTAATGCCAGGCTATCAGATCAAGGGACTTGCAGTATCCCAGGTGACCAGCAATCCGAGATGCGTGACCCGAGGACAGAATTTGCCTTCTTAGCGCGGAGTGCACAAAGGTCCTACCGGGAGGGATCTCGCGCAGCCTTATGCCCACAAGGACGAGACGGTCAGGAGGGACGAGAAATTGGGGATCTGATGCAGAATCAGCGGCATCTGAGGCCCTGGATAATGTCCGCCTTGACATTCTTGGCAGCTGGTCGGAAGTGCAGGTTGAAGTTGAAGCGGGAGAAGAATAAGGACCAACGGGCTTGATGTGGATTCAGGCGACGAGCTGTCTGCAGGTACACAATATTTTTATGGTCTGTATAGATGGTAATAGGATGAAGGGCACCCTCCAAAAGATGTCGCCATTCCTCCAAAGCCAGTTTAATAGCCAGAAGTTCTCTGTTCCCGATAGCATCGTTCTTCTCAGCTGGAGAAAAGGTCCAAGAGAAAAACCCACAGGAAGCAAACTTGTCCTTGGAGGACTTCTGGAGAAGGACAGCCCCGGCACTGACTGAGGAGGCGTCAACTTCAAGGTAGAAAGCTTTGTCAATATCTGGACAATGGAGTACTAGGGCAGAAGCGAAGGCAGATTTCAGTCGGGTAAAGGCTTCTTCTGCTTCAGAGGTCCATAGGTAAGGATTACTACCCTTCTTGGTGAGAGAGACGATAGGTGCCACAAGAGTAGAAAAGTGCGGGATAAATTGGCGATAATAATTCGCAAAGCCAATAAAAGGCTGGATAGCCCGTCGGCCGCTGGCACATGGCCAGTGAAGCACACCTGATATCTTCTCTGGGTCCATCTGGAGACCTTGCGAAGAGACAATGTATCCCAGGAAGGGCAAACTGGAGCGCTCAAAGAAACACTTTTCCAATTTGGCGTAAAGGTGGTTGTGCCGAAGGCGGGTGAGGACATGACAGACATGAGATTGATGAGAGTCGAGATCTGGGGAGTAGATCAGAATGTCATCTAGGTAGACCAGAACACAGTCATATAGCAGATCACGAAAGATGTTGTTTACAAACTCTTGAAAGACAGCCGGAGCGTTACAGAATCCTAAGGGCATGACCAAATATTCAAAATGGCCGTCAACGGTGTTAAATGTGGTCTTTCATTCATCCCCCCGGCGGATGCAGATTAGGTTGTAGGCGCCCCGGAGATCAAGTTTAGAGAAGACTGTGGCTCCCCGGATTCTGTCAAATAGTTCAGACATTAGCGGCAATGTGTAGTGGTTCTTGATGGTGATCTTGTTAAGACCCCGATAATGCAAGGCCGCAAGGACCCATCCTTCTTTTCAACAAAGAAAAATCCTGCAGGGGAGGATGACTTGTGAATGAAGCCTTTTGCCAGGTTCTCCTTTATGTATGCCGACATCTCTTCGGTTTCGGGCCGGGACAGCGGATATACCCTACCGCGAGGAGGGGAGGTGCCGGGCTGAAGCTCAATAGGGCTATTGTAGGGCTGGTGAGGTGGTAGCAGCTCAGCTTGTTTCTTGCAGAAAACATCAGCAAATTCTTGGTAGGGCACCAGGAGTCCAGGGAGAGAAGGAACTGCTGGCCACAGATTAGACACACCCACAAGACAAGGAGAAGGTGAAAATTCGATGCAGGAAGAGTGACACCGGTTGCTCTAGCGTAGTACTTCACTGGTGTACCAGTCAAGGTGAGGGCTGTGCCTGCGTAGCCAGGGGAGTCCCAGGAGGAGTGAGCTAGAGGAGCAAGGTAGAACGAGGAAGGAGATCTTGTCCTGATGAAGAACTACCACACGCAGGAGAGGTAGAGTGCGATGCTGGATGACACACGAGAGAACTTGCCCATTCACAGAGGAAACAGAGAGAGACTGAGCCAAGGGTATCATCGGCAGCTGGAATTTGGAGACCAAAGAAGGATGGATGAAATTTCTTGCCGACCCAGAGTCCACAAAGGCGGGCACTTGAATACTGGAACCAGATGGCAGGCTTAAGCTGACCGGCATGGTCCGGGGTGGAGAGATAGCTTCCTCACCCAGTTTCGCCTCTCCTACGAAACCTAGGCTCTGGAGTTTTCCCGGACAGATCGGGCAGTCTCTCAGAAGATGCTCGGACGTACCACAGTAAAGACACAGGCCCATGTTCCTTCTGCGGGTCTTCTCTGCCTCTGAGAGATGGACTCTGTCAACTTGCATTGGCTCTTCCCGGGAATAGAGGTTGAATAGGCCGCTGAAAACCAGGTGCCAAGCGAGGAACTCTACAGGGTCGGAAAGCCTCATGCTGCAAGCGAACCTCTTGTTGATGCTCCGCAAAACGAATGGCAATGCGGGTGACCAGGGTGATGAGGTCATCCAGAATGGTGGGCAGGTCGCCTCCTGCTAGTTCGTCTTTGATGCGACCGGCCAAACCTTCCCAGAGGGTTGCAATCAGGGCCTCTTTGTTCCATGCCAACTTAGAAGACAGGGTCCAGAACTGCACTGTGTACTGTCCCACCTGTCGGAGCCGGAGAAGTGAGGAGGCAACAGCGGAGGCATGGCTAGGTTCCTCAAAAACCTTACGGAAAGGTGCCAAGAAGTTAGTCAGGTTGGAGGTTAATGTTTCCCCTCGCTCCCATAGGGTAGTAACCCAAGCCAGCGCTTCACCAGAAAGCAGAGAGATAATAAATGCCACCTTTGCCCTGTCCATGGTGAACTGGTGCTTCAGGACCTCAAAATGAATCGTGCATTGATTCAGGAACCCACGACAGGCCTTGGGGTCACCAGTATAGCGGGGAGGCAGTGGCAGGTGCAGAGTAGGGCTGCTGGGTATGGCAGGGATGGCCACCAGAACATGGACTGGTACGGAAGCCAGTGCAGAGGGAGCCTCAGGAAGACGAGCGGCCAGGTTCTGCAACATCGTGAAGAGCTGTTCTTGATGAGCGCCCTGGTGTGTTATTTCTGCCACAAGGCTTTTGCTGTCTGGTAACATGGCCTCGGCGGGATCCATGGCCCAGTTGTACTGTCACGGGCGCTCAGCGAGCGGGTAGTGGATCCTCTCGTCACCACGAGGAGTAGGCATATCCTATGCCTTGTATTCACCGGAGCCCGCCGCAAGGCAGGATGGACTTTGCCGCAGGGAATCCCCCAAGTCGCTTCCCCCGACGTAGGGCCCAGTAGTGACAGCCGGAACTTGGTAGAGTAGACTCAGAGTAAGCTGGAGCGTAGAACCGGAGCTGGGCAGAACCGGACGTGGCAGATGCAGAGCGGCACAATAAACGTAGGTGATAAACGTAGGCAGGAACATGAACGCAGATGGAACGGACAAGGTATTCGCTAGAGAGTACAAGGACGTCACTAGGAAACGGACACCAACTGGGTGAGGGGAACAGGAAATGGCATCCTTAAAAAGCTCCTGCAAGGATTTCATTGGAGGAGCACAATTACCTGTTGGGCGCTGGCCCTTTAACTCCAGGGAACTGTCGTGCGTGCGCCCCTAGTGGGGAGGAAGATGCAGAGGAGCGCACCTGCTGAGGAGGAAGCAGGACGGGAGCAGGTGAGCACGGGACAGGCAGGAGCTGGGAGTGAACAGCAGCGCTGGGCGCAGTGTGGGGATGACCAGCAGCCGGGTAACTGACGTGCCTGTGGTCTGGGAGACGGACCGCAGCACGAGCCGTTACACATGGTCTACTGGAGTAGATTCTGGTTATATTTTGGAGGTCCAAGAAATTCTGGCAGAGAAACGTCTGAGCTAAAAGCTTCTTTCTTCTAGACTGGAAGAGAATTGACCCAAGGAGAGTGCCCCCGACCTCATCCACCGATACTACCACCAGCAGACCCAGAAAAAGAGGGGACTTAAGAGGGGTAGAGTGTTGTCAAAATACACGCCACCGTCCCTGCTTCGAACCGTCGACGCGCTCGTGTCTCTGTCCAATGTGGCTGCTGTCACTCCCTTTTCTCGCTCCTGCTCCTCTCCCAATTGCTTCTTTGGCCGGCATATGCTTACCTGTTTGCTAGGGTGTGCCCGCACCCTAACAAAATTAAAGGGACACCGGCCGCTGAACTCTTTATTAAGGCACTTCTCCCTGGACTTCCTGCCAGTGTGTTGGTGTGTGTCCTTGTAAGCCATGTACCGGGATGTATTCCCCAGAATACATCGAAGTCACGAACATGGAAAGGGACTCCAACACCAGTTCAACCAAACTTCTAGTTTATTGAACTATACAAATAAGTGTACTCAAAAACCCCAAAATTATATACACACAAGTATGAGCCAAGGCCGCAGTAAATAT
The DNA here is from genome assembly GCA_025379985.1 of Phyllomedusa bahiana. NCBI lineage: Eukaryota > Metazoa > Chordata > Amphibia > Anura > Hylidae > Phyllomedusa > Phyllomedusa bahiana. The sequence goes on from JAODAL010049052.1 coordinate 16,151, forward strand.
GTTTTCTGGACACACAATAACTTTACTTACCAGCGGACTCGGAAAGACCACTATTTACCTATTAATTAGAAACGGAACAATTGTGTGGGGGTGTGTTTCGAGGGTGCGCTCACAGTGTAGCACAACAGCTTACAAACTTATTAATTATACCCATTATTCCCAGTGCCCAGATAAAAATAAAAATATGGAGAATGGAAATAATTAACACTTAACTTTTAATAAATAATTACACAATAAAATTAGGTGCAGCTACCTTGAGTCCAATGGCGCTATGACACCTTAAAGCACATACAAAGCCAATAAGTAGACCTGGCATTACTGACCGACAGGATAAGTTGGCGCAGCCACATGCTGCTTCCAACTATCTCTTAGATGACTGTGGAGCCATATGCGGGGATGATCACTTTTATAGGTAGTATCCTTATTATATGCAATATACAGTAGCACCTGATTGTTCAGCTTTAGGACCATATTGTAACGGATGAGCGGGTAGTGGACCCACTGGACCACTGCCGGGCTTGCTCCAAGGGGGTGTGACTAAGCGGCTGTCGGGCATCATCTTCACAGAGCCTCTGGTGGTACGGATGGCTTTCCCAGCAGCCGCCAGGTGCGACCTCAGAGCAGTCCCCAGCAGTGACAGCTGACCAGACAGGCCAGAAGTGCCATAGGTAGATACCAACAGAATAGGAACAAAGATAAAGCAGACTGGGTAAAGATATGTGAGGTACAAACAGACAAAGACAGGACAAAATGGGTGCCAACCAGGAGGGTTAAACGTAAGGCAAAAGAACAATACATAGACAGACTGGAAACAACACCAAGAACATACGCAGAGACTAAAGCTAAACTCAGGCAAGGAACCAAGGCACGATCAGGGCAAGAACACAGGCAGGGAACAAGGCAAGGAAACTCAGACACAAGGAGACCAACATAGAGACTAACCAAATATAGAGGATACCATAAGGACACAAACAAGACCGTGTGTGTACACCGGACTGCTAATAAACAAGATGAGAAAACACACAGCAACAACCAACTACAACAAGCGACAATGACACAACAACACAACATGCAACAACAAGGATCAGGCAGGGAGTGTGGGGAGAGGCAGGATTATAACCACACAGGTGGAAGCGGATTGGTAGAGGAAGCCCAACCCCACTGCACACTGTGGGAATAAATAAGTGGAAGATGTGGCCACCGCCCTCTATAGAGCAACAAGGAGTCAGGACAGCAGCCAAGATGGAGGAGCAGCATGGCCAGCATGGGAAAAGCCGTACAGCAACCGCAGGTGGGCAAGTAGCGGTGACAGGAACGCACATGGCAACAGCAGAGGCCGCGGCGAAGGACAGGAACGCAGCCCGGACCGTGACACATATTACAGTAGGTAACAATGTTATCATACCTCCTCACAATCACAACTTTCATATCCACCCTGGATATTTACTTATGTGTACTTTCAGACCCTATTATAAAATTCTGTGACCCCCTTCTTATGGGGTCCCCTGATTAGGTCTTTGTCGGTGTCGAAACATGATCACGTTGGGACCAGTCTATTAATCTTCCTAGGGTGTAACAGGGTTCATAGTTTGCAGGGAAAGGTTCCATTCGGGGTCGTCCTTTTTTGGACGGGTTCTCCGGGGTTAGGTTATAGGATGTTTGCAGCTCTTGGTGCTGAGGAGTGTTATAGGGTTAGCTATCCCCTGTATTATCTTTCATCACTGCACTTACTGTATTTGGCACAAAGATACTATATTTCTGATACTTGTTTTGCACAGTCTTACGGCTTTGTACGTGCTCTAAGCCGTCATGGCGCCTTTGGACTCAAGGTAGTTCCACTTATTTTTATTGTGTACTTATTTGTTAAAAGTTACAGTAAGTATTAACTATTTCCATTACCCATATTTTTGTATTGTTCATTGTGGATTGGAGCGTGTTGTTAGTAACCGTCCTTAGTCACAAATTGCTATTTTGTTGCATTCAGATGCACAGATGACAATAAAAGACTATTGGCTGAGCGTGATGCAGAGCTGAGAGCACCGATGTTAGGCTTTGTTCCTAGAAGATTGCTTGTGGCCTGACACAGACTGAAGCCCTAACTAATCTAAGTACTGGCATGATAACAGTCCCAGCCTGTTCTACTTTGTACAGTTCCTGGATAAGGGGCCACTCTGTCAGAGTTCGTTAACAAAGATGGCGGTCAATCCTCTCCGCAACTGGATCTGGCATGATGTCCACGCTCTCTCTGCACCTCCTTCTCTAACCACAATGACCCAACAAACAAATCTCTCACTCTCTGCAGGATTCAGTCATCAGCAAGTACTGCTGAAATCCATGGAAGATAGAGGTCTTGGAAGAATGATGCTCAAGGTAGATTATCTGTCTGCAGTCCCTCAGTAACATCTCATGCTCTCTAAGACGGTTGCTTTCATACCCAGCTCCTCCTTCCAGTCATATGTCCCATCAGGTGTCTTCCCATACATTACACACAGGATAAACTTTCAAAACAGCGGCATCTTGTGGCCAGAGAGCAGAATGCAGCATGTCAGTTATACACAAGACTATAGTTCCCTGGGTAAAGACAATGAGACTGTTCCACCATCCCATATCCTGAGTGCCTTGCTTGTTGTTTATGCTATCTTGATTCTGAACCATGCCTATGACCTCAACTATTCTTTGCCTGCTGCCTGCCCCAACATTATCACAAGTGACCTGACCCCGTTTTACCTGCCCTGACCTTACTGCCTGCTCACTGACTACATCTCTGCCTGCTTCTCCCTAACCACCCCAGGACTGGAACAACAGGTAGGTGAAGGTGGGCAACTGCCTAGGGCGCTTTTACATCCCAGGCAGAAAAGGGGGCACAACGAGGTATGGAGTGGGCTGAATTTCCTATTGGGGGGTGCATTTCCCATAGGAGTGAGGGCACTTTATGCCTTGTTTGCCTAGGGCACCGAATACCTTGTCCGTTCCTGACCAAGCCTGCACCTTCACTGTCACAACGAGTGGCCAATATCAGGGGTAGTGACCTGGCAATCCCCCGCAGAGAAGTCCATCCTGCCTTGCGTCAACCTCTGGTGAATACCAGGGAGCTCCTTAGACTCCACTTCTTGGCGTGCTTCAAGTCATCTCTTGCAGTGACAAAGAGCATCCACTACCCTCACCTGTGACAGTTGTTTATTTTAAAAAGTGGCAAGTTGCGTGACCAAGGAAAACCTGGAGACATATATTGTATGTGGGGGTTTGTACAAGAGTTTTGACTCTTACAATATAGTAACATAAAAACATGGTTTTTTTTGTGATGATAATGATTTCTGGGTGTGAGGAGGGGGCTGGAAAAAAAGAAGTGGGGTGTAAAAAGTAGGGGCATACTCTGTAAAATGGGTTGGCAAACTTAATGACAGCCCCAGGCAGCAAAAGTTCTAGCTACGCCACTGTGTGTGACTCCAGGAATTGGAGAGTCACAGAGGTAACTGTCCTTAGCTAACTTTCCCTAACACCATCCCACAAAAGCTTTCCCTATGACTACTCCTCACACCCCAACCTCTATCCTTGATGTAAACCCTAAAACCTTTCCCTCAAGTATGTCCCTAAGCTGCAACTGACCCTAATCCAATAAGTGGCTTTCGCCACCCAGCGAATCCCAGGCAGGGCTCAACAGAAACTGGACAAACCAAATCTATATTTCTCAAAAACTACAAAGTTGTGAACTTGGCCAAACAAGAGTGAAACAAGAAACAAGATACTTCAGCCTGACACAATTGAACTGACAAAAGACAGGACAGAACAACTCAATACAACAGAACTAAACAAGATCCAAAACATCTATACTCTGCAATCAGACTGCCATTTTCAGCTGAGCTTTATAGACTATGTTAATGAGCCTCGGTGCAAAGCCAGGTCAGCTGAGAAAGCAACGACTTCAAACAAACGCAAACAACAGAAAGCAGTCATAACACAGAAACCCCAGCTGACCTACTAAGCAGGAGAGGACAAAATAGTAGGAGGATCCATGGGCATGTGCCTAGGGCGGCATCTAGTGGGGGGCAGGAGGAAGCTGATTTTTAGGAAAAAAATTACTATACATTTTTTCTTAAGGCACCCCCACCCTCTGTGCAGCAGCAGTAAGGAGCTTCTGAGATGGCAGCGAAGCCAGAGGAGGAATATCCAGCAGGGTGTCAGAGATTTGCAGCAGAGATTCCAAAACCCCTGCTGCTAGCATTCTTTTGACAGCACGTGACTGCTGTCAGGAGAAGACAATGGTGGAAGGGCAGCTTGGAATCTAACCTCCCCTCTGTTGCTGCCTTCTTCTGACAGTTTCCAACAGTCGGGTGCTGTCAGAAGAGCAAAGAGGTAGTAGAGTAGTTGGAACGCAACCTCACCCACTGCTGTTGCATTCTCTGTCACTGCCACTCTCTGTCGTTACTGCAGGTGGTGATGTCAAAGGACATTGCTGGTAGAGAGGGAGGTCCAGCAATGCACTTCCTCTCCTCAGCAGTGCACTTGGTGGAGCAGCACCTGATGTCTGCTCTGCTGCTGCACTGAAGAGGAGCCGCACTGCATGGAGTCCAGCTCCAGAGAGACTGCCACCTGTAAGTGTATTTCCTTGGAGTGATAGTGCGGTTTATGGATAGATAGGGGGGAGTTGTCTTTGTGTTGGCATTAGGCTGCACAATACAATTGTTAAAATAAGAAAGGGGCAAGAGAGGGGTACAGGCCACAGCCTGCACACACAGTCTCCTGGTGAAGGGACAGAGGACCCCTATCCCTGCAGATAATGCTGCTGCTGTAGTCTGGTTGAGTGCTCTTAAAGGAGTTTTGCCATGATGTAATGTTGACGTGGGATCCTCCAAAATGGGTATTTAATCACTTTTCTAAATATATGTGAATACAAAAAGTGAAGCCTCTGAGAGCTACAGCTTTCTTTACATGCTCTTACTTACTTAAAAGTTAACATTAGACACGACCAGGAGCTGACTGGCTGGTTTGCGTGTTTGCACTTCTTATCTGAGCAGATAACAGGTAAGGAAGTCACTTCCTGTCAAAACCCCTTTAATACTGTCCCCTGCACCCCATGGAAGATCAGCCATAGGCATAATTTTGAGGTCCAAGGGATGTAGCAGCTGTCGGTTTTACCTTGGCTAGTTATAAAAAGGGGGGGAAACCCCATGTCTTTTTTTAAATTAATTATTTAATGAAATTCTATAAAGAGGCATTCTACTGAGATCAATAAATAAAGAATTAAAAAATGAGGTAAGGCCCCTCTCTATTTTTACAAGGTAAAACTGGAGCTGTAGGGCTGATATTATTAGGATGGAAGGTCCATGGATATTAATTCCTTCCCACTCTAAAATACTTGCCTGCAGCCACCGTAGAAGCATCTAATCAAGTCAGATGGCTAACTTGGCTCTTCCTAGTACTCTAGGCGTTGGGTAAATGGGGTAATAGTGAGAAGGGATTAGTTTTGGCCTTAGGTGACTAAAACACCTACTGGCTGACACCAAACTCCAGAGGTAATAATGAAAAGGCATGTGTTTAAACATTTTCCATTTCTAACACCAGAATGAAGTGTTTAAACTCAGGAAAAACAAAAAACTTCATTTAAATAAACACTTCCTGATAACATCTCATGTAGACCATCTTGTTAAAGAAATGGATCCACCTCTGGTCCGACATATAGCCAGGCTAAACCAGATCTGGTGGACTATACTGGACCATGTAAAAACTATCGGTAGCTTTAGTCTTACTTGCCAAAATGGGGGATAAGCACTAAAAATGCTTAGAGCACCATGCATTCTCAGTACTGCGCTGGCCCTACACACTGGATAACTTCAGTCAACACATGTACACTTGGCTCAGATGATGAACATGCATTATTTCTGAATGGAGTGAGGGCAGGGGAGTAACTAGAATTTATAGGTCCCCATACCAAAAAACAGATGGGGTCCCACCACCTAAAAATAAACTAAAACAGCAGCATATATGGCAATAATTAAATGTATAAATAATACCGCCATATATCAGAACTCTCAAATAGCAGTGCTGGAGAGCAGAAAGCCATAACTTATTCCCTACAAAAAGGATCAATGTTCTTGTACTTGAGTGGGACCCCTTAATCTCTGTCCCCCGCAGCAGTCGCTATGGCTATAGTTACGCATGAGTGAGGGGGATAAGCCATTGCAGGCCCTTATCTTCTGTGGAAAGAAAGGATCGGGCATGTGAAATCCAGCAGCCCAAACCGCTCTAACCCTGTCACCTGCCCTCAGGGGAGTCAGGACACCTCCGTACACATTAGATGGTTGGCCGCTCCAGCGGCAATCTGTGTAAGGCCACGTATATTGTCTGTGAGTATATCATAGGTTAATGCTGCTCCCCCACCTTGGGCTGAGACAACCCAGAACTCATCATGGCCCCAGCTTATAGCATTGCCCCTGATCCTGTATCATTTAGGGACTGACCATGACATGTATGAACATTGCCGCTGACAGGCCAGTTCTAAATAGCTTTAAAGGGGTTGTCTCACTACATCGATTCATCTCACCTCAGTACTAGTTTGTCTGTTTCATTTTTGAATTCAGGGGTGTGTTTGCTGGTCTGCAGTGAGGAACTACTAAGGACACCAGGTCTGTAGCTATAGCAACCAGTGCTGGCAGCCTATCAGGAGACATGAAACAGGTCGGGAGCTATAGCGACCTGAGGAGCTGATGCAGCCCTTACAAGAGTGGATATCTCAGAATAGGTAGCACACTGCTAATGGACATATATTGCAAAGTGACTTGTTTTTGCAAGATCTTTAACATAAAAAGCAATCCTTGTAGTGAGACAACCCCTTTAAGGCAGTGTAAAATGTGTCAGAATGTATGAACCTGTTCTTCTGCAGGTCATACATACAGGCGCATTGTAGTGCCAATACCACAAGTCTGGCTCAGGCACCACCTTTACCCTGGTCTGGCTGTTCTTCTGCAGGTCATACATACAGGGCAGTGTAGAGCCAATACCACAAGTCTGGCTCAGGCACCACCTTTACCCTGGTCTGGCTGTTCTTCTGCAGGTCATACATACAGGGCAGTGTAGAGCCAATACCACAAGTCTGGCTCAGGCACCACCTTTACCCTCGTCTGTTCTTCTGCAGGTCATACATACAGGGCAGTGTAGAGCCAATACCACAAGTCTGGCGCAGGCACCCACTTTACCCTGGTCTGGCTGTTCTTCTGCTGGTCATACATACGGCGCAGTGTAGAGCCAATACCACAAGTCTGGCTCAGGCACCACCTTTACCCTGGTCTGGGTGTTCTTTTGAAGGTCATACATACAGGGCAGTGTAGATCCTATCACACAAATCTGGCTCAGGCACCACCTTTACCCTGGTCTGGCTGTTCTTCTGCAGGTCATACATACAGGGCAGTGTAGAGCCAATAACACAAATCTGGTCAGGCACCACCTTTACCTGTCTGGCTGTTATTCTGCAGGGCATACATACAGGCAGTGTAGAGCCCATACCACAAGTCTGCTCAGGCACCACCTTTTTCCCTGGTCTGGCTGTTCTTTTTGCAGGTTCATACATACAGGGCAGTGTACTGCCAATCCACAAGTCTGGCTCAGACACCCCCTTTACCCTGGTCTGGCTGTTCTCTGCAGGTCATACATACAGGGCAGTGTAGAGCCAATACCCCAAGTCTGGCTCAGGCACCTCCTTTACCCTGGTCTGGCTGTTCTTCTGCAGTCTACATAAAAGGCAGTGTAGAGCCAATACCACAAGTCTGGCTCAGGCACCACCTTTACGACTGTCTGTTATTCTGCAGGTCATACATACAGGGCAGTGTAGAGCCAATCCAAGTCTGGCTCAGGCACCACCTTTACCCCTGGTCTGGCTGTTCTTCTGCAGGTCATACATACAGGCACAGTGTAGAGCCAATACCACAAGTCTGGCTCAGCACCACCTTTACCCTGGTCTGGCTGTTCTTCTGCAGGTCATACATACAGGGCAGTGTAGAGGGCCCAAAAATACAAGTCTGGCTCAGGCACCAAACCTTTACCCTGGTCCCGGCTGTTCTTCTGCAGGTCATACATACAGGGCAGTGTAGAGCCAATACCACAAGTCTGGCAGGCACCACCTTTACCCTGGTCTGGCTGTTATTTTGCAGGTCATACATAAGGGCAGTGTAGAGCCAATACCACAAGTCTGGCTCAGGCACCAAACCTTTACCCTGGTCTGGCTGTTCTTCTGCAGGTTTTACATACAGGGCAGTGTACTGCCAATACCAAAAAGTCTGGCTCAGGCACCACCTTTACCCTGGTCTGAATGTTCTTCTGCAGGTAAATACATACAGGGCAGTGTAGAGCCAATACCACAAGTCTGGCTCAGGCACCACCTTTTACCCTGTTCTGTTTTTCTGCAGGTCATACATACAGGGCAGTGTAGACCCAAATACCACAAGTCTGGCTAAGGCACCATCATTATCCTGGTCTGGATGTTCTTCTAGAAGGTCATACATTCAGGGCAGTGTGGAGCCAATACCACAAGTCTGGCTCAGGCACCACCTCTACCCTGGTCTGGCTCAGGCACCACCTTTACCCTGGTCTGGCTCAGGCACCACCTTTACCCTGGTCGGGCTGTTCTGTTTTGCGCCTAAGTTTGGCGTCAAACATTCATAAATGTGTCTAATTCTATGAATGTGATGCGGCGCCCCCAGATCACCCCAAATCTTTGGCGCATTAAAAAGTGTTGCGCCGCCGCTTATGGCACCAAAGTTTGGAATGTGACTGTTCATACATCTATAGAACAGGGCTACTAAAACTTTTTGACACCAGATAACTGGCACAGCCCCGTTCATACATATCGCAGTACTAGGCGGGTCATATCATGTGTGCACCATATAGCACCATTACTAGTGGGCAGTATTATGTGTACACCATATAGCGGCATTATATTTGGGGAGTATGTGTGCCTATATGGGCCATTACTATTGGGCAGTATCATTTGTGCACTATATGGCGCGATCACTATTGGGCAGTATCATGTGCGCACTATATGGCGCCATTACTATTGGGCAGTATTATGTGTGCACTATATGGCAGCATTACTATTGGGCAGTATTATGTGTGCACTATATGGCGCCATTACTACTGGGCAGTATCATTTGTGCACTATATGGCGCGATCACTATTGGGCAGTATCATGTGCGCACTATATGGCGCCATTACTATTGGGCAGTATTATGTGTGCACTATATGGCACCATTACTATTGGGCAGTGTTATGTGTGCACCATATAGCGCCATTACTATTGGGCAGTATTATGTGTGCACTATATGGAGCCATTACTATTAGGCAGTATTATGTGTGCGCCATATAACGGCATTACTATTGGGCAGTATTATGTGTGCACTATATGGCAGCTTCACTACTGGGCAGTATTATGTGTGCACTATATAGCGGCATTACTATTGGGCAGTATTATGTGTGCACTATATGGCGGCATCACTATTGGGCAGTATTATGTGTGCACTATATGGCGCCATTACTATTGGGCAGTATTATGTGTGCACCATATAGTGGCATTACTATTGGGCAGTATCATGTGTGCACTATATGGTGCCATTACTATTGGGCAGTATTATGTGTGCACTATATGGTGGCATTACTATTGGGCAGTATTATGTGTGCACTATATGGCGCCATTACTATTGGGCAGTATTATGTGTGCACTATATGGTGGCATTACTATTGGGCAGTATTATGTGTGCACTATATGGTGGCATTACTATTGGGCAGTATTATGTGTGCACCATATAGCAGCATTACTATTGGGCAGTATTATGTGTGCACCATATAGTGGCATTACTATTGGGCAGTATCATGTGTGCACTATACTGTATGGTGCCATTACTATTGGGCAGTATTATGTGTGCACTATATGGTGGCATTACTATTGGGCAGTATTATTTTGTGCATCTATGGTGGCATTTCTATTCGGCAGTATTATGTGTGCACTATATGGGCCATCACTATTGGGCAGTATTATGTGTGCACCATATAGCAGCATTACTATTGGGCAGTATTATATGTGCACCCTATAGTGGCATTACTATTGGGCAGTATCATGTGTGCACTGTATGGCGCCATTACTATTGGGGCCATATTTCGCCTCACTATTGGGGAGTTTTTTGTGGCACTATTGGCCCCATCACTATTGGGCATATTTTTGTGCAATTTTTTTCACCATTATATTGGGCATATTATTTCAATTTTTTCGCCAATCACTATTGGCAGTATTTTTGTGTCACTATATTTGGGGCCCTTTACTATTGGGGGTATTTTGTTGGGACAAAATGGTGGATTTCTATTGGGCAGTTTATGTGGCCTTATTTCGCCTCACATTGGGCAGTATTTTGTTTGCATATATGGCGCCATCACTATTGGGGATTTATGTGTGCATATATTTCACCATTATATTGGGCGTATTATTGTGCATATATTTGCCCTCCTATTGGGCATATTTTGTTTGCACTATATGGCGCCATCAATTGGGCAGTATTTTTGTCATATATTTTTGCCTCACTATTGGGGGAGTATTTTGTGTGCCTATATTTTTCCACATATTGGGCATATTATTGTGCATATATGGCGCCTCCATTGCGCAGTATTATGTGTTTCATATATGGGCCTAAAATTGGGCGTTTATGTGTGCACTATATTTCGCCCCATCACTATTGGGCGTATTTTTTGTGCACTTTGGTGGGTTTTCTATTTGGGCAGTTTTTTGTGTGCACTATATTTCGCCAAACATATTGGGCAGTATTATGTGTGCACTATATTTCGCCTTTACTATTTGGGGATATTATTTGCACAAAGGGCGCCATACTATTGGGCGTTTATGTGTGCACTATTTTTGCCATCACTATTGGGGAGTATTATGTGTGCCATATGGCGCCACATATTGGGGATTTTGTGTGCAATATATGGTGGCATTACAAAAGGGCGTATTTGGTTTTCACTATTTTCGCCCTCATAAAATTGGGGAGTATTATGTGTGCCTTATGGCGCCATCACTATTGGGCAGTATTATGTGGGGCATATATTTCACCATTTTTTATTTGGGGAGTATTAGTGTGCACTATATTTCGCCACCTATTTGGGGATATTTTGTTGCACTTTTGGCGCCATCACTATTTGGGGATATTATGTGTGCACTATTTTTCGCCTCACTATTGGGATTTATGTGTACTATATTTCTCCTCACTATTGGGGAGTATTATGTGTGCCCCTTTTTTGCCTACTATTGGGCGTATTATGTGTGCACATATGGTGGGCCCTTACTATTGGGCAGTATTATGGTTTTCACTTATTTCGCCCTCACTATTGGGATTTTTATTGTGCATATTATTTCGCCATCCTATTGGGCAGTATTATGTGTGCCTAATGGCCCATCCATTGGGCCAGTATTATGTGTGCACTTATTTGCCATCACTATGGGGGTATTTTGTGTGCACTATATTTCGCCCTCACTATTTGGGCCGTATTATGGTCACTTATTTCGCCATCACTATTGGGGATATTTTGTCCTAAGGCCATCACTTTGGGAAAAATTTTTTTGGCCAAAAAAGGTGGCATTACTATTGGGCAGTTTATTGTGACTATATTTCGCCTCACTATTGGGCAGTATTTATGGGGCACATATTTCGCCATCACTTTTGGGGAGTATTTTTTGGCACTATATTTCGCCACATATTGGACAAATTTTGTGGCATATATGGGGCCATCACTATTGGGCAGTATTATGTGTGCCTATATTTTTGCCCTCACTATTGGGGGAGTATTATGTGTGCATTATGGGGCCATCAATTGGGCTTTTATGTGTGCCTATATGGGGCCCTCACATTGGGGTCATTTTTATTTTTGTATATGGCGCCATACTATTTGGGGAGTATTATTGTCAATATTTGCCCTCCTATTGCGCAGTATTATGTGGCACTATAGGGGCCCCTCAAATTAGGCTATTATGTGTGCACTTTTTTCCCTCACTATTGGGCAGTATTATGTTGGGACTATATTTCGCCATCCTTTGGGGATATTATGTGTGCACATTTTCGCCATCACTATTGGGCATATTATGTTGCACTATATTTCGCCTCATATTGGGCAGTATTATGTGTGCCCTATATTTCGCCATCACATTGGGCAGTATTATGTGGCACTTATGGGGCCCTCACATTGGGGGGGTATTATGTGTGCCCATACGCCATCACTATTGGGGGGCCCCAAATATTATTTGTCCCCTTTTTGGCGCCTCCTATTGGGAGTTTATTGGCATTATTGGCATTCACAATTTGGGCATT
>JAODAL010049053.1:0-28488 GCA_025379985.1 Phyllomedusa bahiana
TTTCCCCCAGGGGCTTTGCCCCATGTGCGCCATTGTCGCAGCCATTTTATCAATAAAAAAGACACTTCGTTCACCCGAAGTCCCCCCAAAGTTCGATTTCGTTCCCGAACCAAATTTTTCCCTGAAATTCTAAACGAATTCCATTGTTAAAATCTTCCCCCATCTCTAGTGTTAAGGCCACAAAATGGCTGATGCATAAAATGTAAAAGTGCCAAAAAATATAAAAATTCTTTTTCTCTCCCCCATCGTTCTTTTGATTTTTAATTTTAACTCCTTCCTTAATTTTTATATTTGTCCAAGGTTCATCAGCATCCAAGCAAATTAAGAAAAAAATGTCCAAAAACCCGTCTGAACCCAAAAAAAATAAATGGCCTTGTTTTTAAAAAAAATAAATTTTTTAAACAGTTTTTAAAACAATACATAAAAAATTTTATGAAAAACTACAAAGCAACGAAATGAAAACATGTCTAAAAATAAAATAAAAAAGTTCAGAAAAAGGTGAAAAGGGAACAATACAAGAAATTCACAGGAAAGAGGCAAAGTTAAGCCTCTCATTTAAGCCATTGGGAACCGTGGTGGTTAACTTAAAAAGCCTCTTAATTTCTTTTTGCTAAAGTAAGTTCTTCTGATTTCTGCCCCTGGGGGAAATCAATATTCGTCGGGTGCCCAAAATTTTTTTTTTAAAATTTAAGCCCCCACATTTGGGGAAAAAATTTTGAAATGTCTGGGGATAGGTTTCAAGTACGTGAGATCATCAATCTCACGGCGGCTGAAATCCCATAAGATGTTCACATGCCCTCTGCTTCCTTTTGTTTGTTAGACAAAAAACTCAAATTGCCGGGAAAGCACAAAATAAACCACCCCTGTGGTGTTGCAAGTGTGGGTGATTTTAAATTATTTGTTCATTATAGAACCCCAAAAGGTATTGTAAACCGGCTTTCTTGCGTCCGGCCCCATCTTGCCCTCTGTGGGTTTTTTAAAGTGCGGATGTCACTTTATAAGCAAAATGGCATCAGCACGGGGTTCTTTACATCGGTCTCAGCCGCTTTTTCTTTTAATCCCAAAAAGGAGGATTCCACCATCGGATAAAAAGGGATTCCAAAAAATTTTTTATTTAAACCCAATAGAAAAAGCAAAATTAAAAACATGCGCTTATAGGAAAAATAGCACTTAGCGTTTCAAGCTTGTAATAGGGCCCTTTGTTGTAGATATGCGTGTTGTTCAAAGACTGCCTTAAATATCATTCAATTAAACATGGCACCTGAGGATTAACTCTTAACATGCTGTAACAAACACAAACGAAAAATATACAAAATCCCCCCCAAAAATAGAAGAAAATACTAATATAAGTTCAGGAAGCAGACAGGCAAGAATAATTAGTAAATATACAATAGATCTGTTTTATAATTTAAGCCTAAAGGATACCTCATATTCAGCGTAAGTATCCAAAAGGCTTCCCTATCTGTTAAGCACTTTCTCCAATCTCCTCCTCTCGATGTTTTTTTTACCCTTTCTAGAGCTAAAATCCAAAATGCCTGTGTAAAGCTGTTATGGTAATCCCTAAAGTGTTTAGACGCTCCTGATAGCGATCTCAAATTTGGATGCGTTATGTCATATAAATTTTCTCTGATACGGGTAGATAGTTTTCTCGTTGTGCATCCTATGTACTGTAATCCGCAATCATTACAAAAGATCATGTAGACAATGTGATGTGGTTGGCAGTTCATTTGATCCATAATTTTATATTGTTTGTTTGTTACCGCTGAAAATGTGTAGACTTAAAATGTGTAGACTTATATGTATAAGTCTACACATTTAATTAATATGTTTTCACTGACAGATGAGTGATATTTTTTCCTTGCAACGGACCTAATTTAACACCAGCAAGCAAGCAGGTGAGCGAACATCCATTTTTTTCTATTTTTGAAACTTTATTCTTTCAACACAGGTTTAGGTTACAGCACATAACACAAATAAACATCTAGGCCATCTAGCCACTAGCTACACATCAGTGAGTCCCTCACTAACCTGTGGTCAGGACCTACCGTCCAGCACCAACAGCACTGCACTCTTGTAGTACACTTTAGGCTTCCTTCAAGCCTGGGGGTAAGAGCCCTCTCCTCAGCTCTTCTGCTACTCCAACTTCTGGCAGCAAACCACACCCCCCAATCACCTGCAGTCCTAGGCTTTTTACAGGCCTCCAGGGACCTGTCAAAAGCCTGTCCTGGAACGTGGGAACGGCAACCCACCCAACGCTATTGCCGTCTCGGGAAAGGCAACCCATCACTAGCCGCATTGCAGCCATGCTAGCTACCTGTGTCAGTAACCTATGGTTACTGACGTCAAATAGTTGCCTCTCCCCACCGAAACCAGGTTTTTGGTGGCACGTCTGCAGCAGTTATCCTGCTGTACTCCATCTAGTGGCAGAAACATGTGATTGCCTGCGGTTGTTCTGCCACAGTATCCATAGCAGATCTATTGGGACAAGCAACGCATCTCCCACAGGGTTTTCACTGCCATTTTGGACCCTTAGTAATGAACCATTTAATGAAACTTCCTTTCTGATGACTTTTTACTAATAAACCTTTTAAATTGAGTGATCTCCTAAATGTGATGGATGGTTTTTCAGGTAAGTGACTACGTAAACCCTCATCACTTCGAAGAATGTCCCACAATTTTGTCAATGATTTCCTCATCCAAATGGGACCTGAATTGAAAGTGGTAATAAACCTTATCTTCTCATTCGAGTTAACTCTTTTATGAGTCTTGAAAAGTTTCATTATTTTATGTGTTGCTTTTTTCTACTTTTGGGGTTTCTTAATTTGTAAGTAAGAAGGAAAATGAAACAAACAATAAAAAAGAAAAAAAAAATATGCTCATCCAGTTCCTAACCTGGCACATTTTCCTTTTCTGGTTTGAATCCTATAAAACTTTCTTGCACTCTCAAGAAATTATTTTTTAAGTAACATTAATTATTCTGTTTTTATTTCATTTTTCATTTAGATTCAGATAAATTGAGGTTTTTTAATAATATGAGGGAAAATTATTAGAAAAAAAATCTGTTTTTCAAAAGTTTTACTTTTGTTAACAGCAAAAGTGGCCCTAAAGTAAGTTTTGTAATTGTGTCACTTTTTGTAGATTAAAGTTGTTATTTTATATTGTGTTAAGAAACAAAATGAAACAAACAATAAAAAAGAGAAAAAAATGCTCATCCAAATCCTGACCTGGCATTTCCTTTTCTGGTTTCAATCCTTTAAGACTTTCTAGCACTTGGTTTTTCAACAAATTATTTTGCATTTTTTTAAGTAACATTAAACATTCTATTTTTATTAAATTTTTACATTTAGATTGAGAAATATTGAGGTTTTCTTAATAATGAGGAAAAACTACTAGAAAAAAAAGTTTTATTTTTTAACAGCAAAAGTGGCCATAAAATAAGTTTTGTAATTGTGTCACTTTTTGTAGATGATATAAAGTTTTAGGGAAGTCAGGGGCAAGACTAAAAGTTGTGGTTTTGGCTACTAGTGTTATTTTTAATTTTTTTTAAAATATTTTTGAAAATGTTTTTTATTTTATTTCACCATCTGTGCCCCCATAAGGCCAGAAATACCACTACATGAGG
Organism: Phyllomedusa bahiana; assembly: GCA_025379985.1. Taxonomy (NCBI): domain Eukaryota; kingdom Metazoa; phylum Chordata; class Amphibia; order Anura; family Hylidae; genus Phyllomedusa; species Phyllomedusa bahiana. Next base: position 3,623 of record JAODAL010049053.1, read on the forward strand.
ATCAGATATAACTGCCATACCATGACCGCCACATAGTGACTACCAGTGTACATAGGTTCTACAGTCATGTAAGTAATTACATTGAGGTTACATTTAGTGACTCACAGGTGACGTTATTTCATATCACTGTCATTCTCTTTCCCTTTTCTTCTCCATTCATCCCAGATCTTCTCCCGAAATGACTCGTCTCTGCAGAATTTATGACACAAACATCTTAAACGTCTCATTTTTCCAGCACATACCTACCCGTGTGCCATTCTATACAAAATCCCCACCCATAGCACTCTAAATAGTAATAATGAACCCCATATGTCTCAAATAGTAATAGTATCCCTAGGCAGTAAAAGTGCCCCTCGACTGCTATAGAGAGCTCCTGCTTGTGCACCCAGATGTATTCTTCTTTTGTATCCCTATATAGTAGATAAACACCCAATATAGTAGGTGTATACACCACAAATTAGGTAGGCAAATATGGTTAACCCCAATTAGGCAGGCCCCCTCATTAGATAGGTTGCCTCCCCCACAATGGATAGGTAAATAGGCACCCATCAGGTAGGTATATGGCCCCACAGTTAAGTAGGTACATAGGACCCTCATTAGGTAGGCATATAGACCCCCATTAAGGTAGGTCAGTATATAGGCTCCCCATTAGGTCTGTAAATACATAGGCCCTTCAAAAGTAAGTAAATCTATAGGCCCCTTATTGGTTAGGCAGGTAAATAGGACCATGTTAGTTAGGCAAGTATATAAACCCCCTATAGGGTAGGTATATCAGCCACCCATTTGGTAGGTAAATATGTAGGTCCCCCAATTAGGTAGGTAGCTAGATATATAGGCCCTCTGTTAGCAAAGTCACCATATAGGTATTTGATTAGGTAGACACATTTATAGGCCCCCTGTTAGGTAGATATATAGGCCCCCAATAGGGAACATTATAATTAATTCCTGTTAGGTAAGTAAACAGCCCCCTATTTGGTATATAGCCCCCTATTAGGTATATAAACTGCTTTTTTGGTAGGTATAAAAGCCCCCTATTAAAATATATAGGCTGCTGTTAGGTAGGTATATACCCCCTTTTTAAAATATATTGGCTGCTGTTAGGTAGGTTTATAGCCCACTATTAGATATGTATACAGGCTGATATTAGGTATGTATATAGCCTCCTATTATGTACATGGGTTGCTATTAGGTAGGTATATAGCCCCCTATTAAGTATATAGGCTGCTGTAAGGTAGGTATATAGCCCTTTTTAAGTATATAGGCTGCTGTTAGGTAGGTATATAACCCCCTATTAAGTATATAGGCTGCTGTTAGGTAGGTATATAGCCCCTATTAAGTATATAGGCTGCTGTTAGGTAGGTATACTAGCCCCCTATTAAGTATATATGCTGGCTGTTAGGTAGGTATATAGCCCCCTATTAAGTATATAGGCAGCTGCTAGGTAGGTATATAGCCCCTATTAAGTATATAGGCTGCTGTTAGGTAGGTATATAGCCCCTATTAAGTAATAGGCAGCTGTTAGGTAGGTACATAGCCCCCTATTAAATAGGCAGCTGTTAGGTAGGTATATAGCCCCTATTAAGTATATAGGCAGCTGCTAGGTAGGTATATAGCCCCTATTAAGTATATAGGCTGCTGTTAGGTAGGTATATAGCCCCTATTAAGTATATAGGCTGCTGTTAGGTAGGTATATAGCCCCTATTAAGTATATAGGCTGCTTTTAGGTAGGTATACAGCCCCTACTAGATATATAGTGCCCTATAAGGTATATAGCCCCCCTCAATCCAAATAGGTAACCAGGTATGCAGTGTGTATACATACACACTCCCTGTGTATACACCCTCCCTCCTAATTAGGTAAGCAAACCCCCGAAACTTACTTTTTAAGGCAAGTTAAAGTAAGAAAAAATCACTTACCTGTCCCGGGTTGTCCCCATGCAGCTGGGTCTTTCAGCTTCCATCCTGTGCGGGGCGACATGATGCGCTGACGTCATTGCGCCAGAGCGTGATGATGTCACTCTACAGCGCCGCGTACTGTGTTCTGCACCAATGCGGTCGGCTGCAGGAGTAAACAGCGGTACGGAGAGCCGGGGCGTATTGCTGCTCTACTACCTCCCCACCCCCCCTGTGCAGTGCGCACAGTAAGCTGGCGGCAGCCGCAGCAGAGAATGTTACTGAGCGCTGCCGGCTGCCGCACAAACAGCACCACTGAGTAGTGGCGCAGCGCCGCGTCTAAACAATGCGCCGCGCCTCCCAGCAGCAGCGGAAAACTTAGGGAGGCGGACGGGAGCTTTAAATAGTAGCGCGGCACCGCATCTACTCTCTCTGATCAGCAATGCGGCGCCGTGCTACAGTGTTGATCAGCCGCCGGCCGGGGACTGCAAAACATTCAGGGCAACAGGCATTAGATTCAGGGCACGGGCCCCTAATGATAATGCCTAGCGACGCCCCTGTCTGACGTGACATTTTCTCAGGCCATACATTACTGCTCCCCAGGTACCATGATGAACACCCTGACTGCACTGGTGGAGCAGATGCAGGGACTTAGCCAGTTGGTCCAAGACCTGGCGCTGAGGGTACAGAAGCAGGAGACCTCCCAGGGTACCCCACAGGGTGGGAACCCTCTGGCATCGTTCTCCCCTTTGGTGGAACCACCCGATTCAGCTACCCGGTTTTCGGGTTACAAGAGGGCTTTTCTGACTTTTAGGGAGGGATGTCGGTTGTATTTTCGACTCCGCCCACGTACCTCTGGTAATGAGGAACAGAGAGTGCGAATTGTCAGGTCCCTTCTCCAAGGGTCCCCCCAGGAGTGGGCATTCTCACTACCCCTTGACTCACCGGAATTGTCTTCTGTAGACAGATTTTTTGTCTCTTTGGGACTTCTCTTTGACGACCCTGATAGGGAGGCGGTGGCTGAGATTCAGCTCACCACCTTAAGGCAGGGTAAGAGGACTGTAGAGGAGTATGTCTCTGAGTTTCGCCGCTGGTGCGTTCCGTCGGGGTGGAACAACCCAGCCCTCAGGTGCCAGTTCCGGGTAGGATTGCCTGACCATGTTAAGGACATGTTGGTGGCTTATCCTACCCCGGGCACTCTGGATGATGCGATTGCTTTGGCAGTTCGACTAGACAGACGGTTCAGGGAGAGACGTTGGGAGCAGACCCTTTCTCCGTTGCGCCGCCTTACTCCACTACCAAGAACCTTCGAGCGCGGCGATATCCCCTGAGGAGCCTATGCAGGTAGGGGCCTCTTATGCGGGTACTGCCAGTGACCACAGGCCCTCATGTCGCACCCAGGGACTGTGCTTCTACTGTGGCGGAGAAGGTCATCGCATCCGTGAGTGTCCCAAAAGGAAGCCATGGCCGGAAAACTCCAGTTCCTAGGTGATTTGCGGCAAGGTCACCTAGTCGAACAGGTATTCCCTATGGTGTCAAAAAAGTTGTTACTGCCAGTGAGAATTTCATATTTTTCTTTGTGTGAATCTGGGACTGCTTTTGTAGATTCAAGATCAGCTTCCAATTTTGTGGATGCTTCATTCGCTAAGTGCCTGGGCCTTCCCTGGAGGCTTCTAGCGGATCCCATGCGGGTTGCGGCTATTGATTCTACCCCGTTGGCTAAGGGCAATATTCAGTATTGCATCCCAGAACTTGAGGTGCTAGTTGGGTCTATGCATAAGAAGAAATGTACACTGTTTATCATGAAGGGCTTACCCGCTGATGTTGTTTTGGGGTTGCCCTGGCTTCAGAGACACAACCCGGATAGTGATTGGAGTTCTGGAGAATTAATTTGGTGGGGAAAGCAGGCTTTTGACAAATGTCTCCCTATGGTTATTGGTAATGCGGAAATAGAGCAGATTCCTGCCTTTATTCGTGATTTTGCTGAGGTTTTTTCTAAGACCCAGTCTGAGATGTTACCCCCGCATAGATCCTATGACTGTTCTATCGAACTGCTGCCTGGGGGAAGATTTCCTAAAGGCAGGATATATAACTTGTCAGGTCCAGAGAGAACTGATATGAAGCAATACATTGCAGAGAGTATACAAAAAAGTCACATCTAGCCTTCGGTGTCTCCCATTGGTGCATGCTTCTTCTTTGTTAAGAAAAAGGATGAAAGTCTCTGCCCATGCATTGATTATCAGGAGCTCAATAAAATAACGGTTAAGAACCAATACACCTTACCATTGATTCCTGACCTGTTTAATCAAATCCAGGGGGCTAAGTGGTTTTGTAAAGCATGGACCTAAGAGGGGCTTATAACCTTATTCATATCAAAGAAGGAGATGAGTGGAAGACCGCATTTAATACCCCAGAGGACCATTTTGAATATTTGGTTATGCCTTTTGGGTTGTGTAATGCTTCTGCAGTCTTCCAGAACCTGGTAAACAATATTTTCTGAGAACTCATTGGTCGTTGTATGATCGTATATCTGGATGACATTTTAATTTACTCCTAGCTCATTTCGTATGAATCCCGGAAAGGTTCAGGCAATTCTTGATTGGGTTCGTCCTTCCTCCCTGAAAGCCTTGCAGCGGTTCCTAGGCTTTGCTAACTATTATCGAAAATGTATCAGAAATTTTTCTGTTCTCGTTGGGCCACTAACTGATATGAATAAAAAGGTGGTTAATATCAATAACTGGCAACCTGAGGCCTTAGAGGCATTCGAAAGACTTAAAGCGGTTGTCTCGCTACAATTATTGGGTTTCAATTAAAAGATCTTTAAAAAACAAGCAGCTTTGCAATATATGTTCATTACAAATGTCCTACTGATTTTGAGTTATCCCTGGCAGTAGAAGTGCATCAGCTTCTCAAATCACTATAGCCACAGACCTGTTGATTTTTATCTCACTGGCTGCCAATCCTGGTGACTCATCTGCTTCTGAATACAGGTCAGAGCACAGAGCTCCTTCCCCACAGTATGCTTCTGTAGAGAAGGGAGGGGGAGGGCTCTGGCTTCTGTGTCTGTGTGGATTAACCCTGTGTGTGCCTGCTCCCTCCTGCTCTCTACAGATTGAGGAGAGCAGAGGTGAGGCTGATCTGTGGTCAGTAGGATGTGACAGCAGTGAAGTGTGTTACTATAATCATGATGCGTCTGTGGAGCTCTGACTATACTAATAGAACAGATGAGGGGGGCATGTGAACGGTTCATATCCCTCCCTGCTCTGCTGTATTAGTGACACATCGTGATTATAGTAACACACTTCACAGCTGCCCTGTGTCTGTTCTGACAGTGTTTATGTTTGTTGTTGCTTGAGATTTCCGTGGAGATTTGTATGCTAAGCAGGGGGTATAGGAACCTTTACACTCCCCCCCCCGCTCTGCTATTAGCATACACAGCTTCACAGACCTCTCCACACTCATAGATCAACCCTCTCCCTGCTGTCTCCTGACTCTGTGCAGCTGATTCAGCAGTGAGCAGCAGATCTAGGCAGGCACACACAGGGTTAACTCTGGCAGCAAACTCCCTCGCCCTTCCCCTGCTGTATAGAAGTTACTGCAGTCGGAGGAGGAGAGAGGTCTGTGTGCTGAGGGGAGGGGGGGGAAGGGGGGAGGAGAAGAGGCAGATAAGAAGCACGCCCCTGAATTAAAAAATCCTTTGCTGCCAGACACATTGAAGTAGGCTGAAAGCCTGGAGTGAGACAACTCCTTTAAGCCGTGGTTTGTCTCTGCCCCAGTGTTGGTTCAAGCTGACTGTACCAAACCCATCGTCGTTGAGGTTGATGCTTCTGAGGTTGGAGCAGGGGCAGTCCTATCTCAGGGGTCGGCTGCTCTGACTAATCTCCAGCCGTGTGCTTTCTTATCCCGTAAATTCTCAGCGGCGGAGAGGAACTATGATGTTGGGAACCGAGAATTGTTGGCTATTAAGTGGTCCTTCGAGGAATGGCGCCACTTCCTCGAGGGTGCCCAACACCAAGTCACAGTCCTAACTGATCATAAAAACTTTACCTTTCTAGAGAACGCTAAAAAGTTGAACCCACGTCAGGCTCGTTGGGCACTGTTCTTTATTTGCTTTAACTTTGTCATCACCTACAGACCAGGATCTAAAAATGTTAAAGCTGATGCGTTATCTAGAAGCTTCTGTGCCAGTCACTCACCTTGGGAGAATCCAGTACCCATATTACCCAAGCAGACGATTGTCTCAGCTATGTCCCCCAATTTAGCTACTGAGATTAAGACACACCAGGAGATGAGGCCTGCTAATTGTCCTGCTTCTGGAGTCTTTGTCCACACTCAGTTTCGGCTATGGTTATTAAAGGAATTACATGATTCTGTATTATCTGGGCAGCCCAGAGTGTCTAGCACAAAGAGGCTCATCTCTCGCAACTACTGGTGGCCTTCATTGTATCGTGATGTGGAGGCCTACGTGGCAGCGTGTGACATTTGTGCTCGGGCAAAGGTTCCCAGAACCCGTCTTCCTGGGAAACTGTGTCCTCAATCCATACCCGAGCCCCCATGGACCCACATCTCCATGGACTTTATGACTGATCTTCCTGTCTCTGAGGGTAGGATGGTCATTTGGGTGGTGGTGGATCGTTTTAGTAAAATGTGTCATTTGGTTCCATTAAGAGGTTTGCCGTCTTCCAAGAGGCTTGCTGAGCTTTTCATCAAACACATTGTGAAACTATATGGGTTACCTGAGAATATTGTTTCTGACAGAGGGGTCTAATTTGTTTGCCATTTTTGGAGATCTCTCTGTAAGGCTCTGGGTATCATCCTATCCTTCCAACCTGAGACTAATGGACAGACCGAGAGGGTGAACCAAACTGTCACACAAAAACTTCATTGTTTTGTCTCTGATCAGCAGATGGATTGGGTTAAATACTTACCTTTTGTGGAATTTGCGATTAATAATCAGGATAATAGTTCGTCTGGTTTTTCTCCGTTTTTCTGCAATGATGGTTTTCATCCGAGACATGCATCTTTATCCAGCGCTACTTCTGATCACAATGGGGTGGATGCTATCGTAAAAGATCTGTGCACAGTCTGGACCAAGTTCAGAAGAACTTGGTCAACGACCAGAGCATACAAAAGAGAAAAGGGAACAAGAGGCATCTTTGCTCCAGTGGTTTTTCTGTGGGGGATAAGGTTTGGTTGTCCACCCGAAATCTTTGCCTAAAAGTGCCTTCCGGTAAATTAGCTCCACGATTTGCGGGCCCGTATGTAGTGCAAGAAGTGGTGAACCGTCTTAAGTTACCTCCTTCCCTCCGGGTTCATAACGTTTTTCACCAGTCACTGTTAAAGATTCCATCTCCGACTTCACCTCTCAAACCCCCTCCTCCTTTTAGCGTTATCGGGTCAGTTAGAAAATAAGTCGCCCGTATCTTAGCCTCCCGTAGAGTGCAGAGGTCCTTACAGTACGTTGTCCACTGGAAGGGTTATGGTCCGGAGCAGAGGTCGTGGGTTCCGGCCAGGTTCATCCACGCTGAATCTCTGATCAGGGAATTCCACGACTCTCACCCGGACAAACCAAAACCAGGGAAAGGTCCAGTGGCCCCTCCTAAAAGGGGGGTACTGCTACGGCACACATTTCTGCTGTGGAGCAGCAAGGCATGGCAGGGGTTAATCCCTCTGGTCAGTCGACACACCCAGGGAGAGACCGGGCTGATGAGCTTAGGAGTGACAACTCTGCTCCTAATCAGGTCAGAGGGTGTGTAGCACTGGCCAATAGGAGGGCCCGGAGGCCGCACCAATCGTCTGCTGGGGCGGGCTTCGGGCTCCTCATTTAAACTCACTCATTTCTCCCAGTTGTTGCCTGAGAAAGGTTATCCCTTTTTGCTTCCCGTTTATTCCTGTTTCTGCTTGCTTACTCCGGTGTTCCTGACTTCGGCTTGCTCCCTGACTACCTTTTTGTCCTCCGTTTTTGTACTGCGTTATCTCCTGTGTTCTTGACCCTTGACTTGTTTACTGTTACTCTCTTGGTTTCTGATTCGTGGCTTTGGCGTACCCGTACCCTTATCGACCCGGACTGTCTGACTGTGCGTTTCCCTGCACGTAGTAGTGTACAGACTGTCATCCAGTTGGGGTCTGCCATCTAGGGCAGCACGCCAAGTAGGCAGGGACAGTGGGCTGGGTGACACTTACATTCCAGAGGAGGGAAATCCCTGCCCATAAGAGCTGATGCTGATCTATGCCAATTCAATAAATAAAACATTGTTCCTCTGAAATGAATTGTATTACACAGTATGCCCCTGAAATTAATTATGTTAAACACTGTGCCCCTTGAAATTTATCGTAATACACATGGTACCACCTGAAATTAATTATATTACACACTGTGCCCCCTGACATTAATTGTATTACACTGTACCCCTGAAATTAATTACACACTGTGCACCCTGAAATTATTTATATTACATTCTGTACCCCTGACATTAATTGTATTACTCTGTGCCCCCTGAAATTAATTGTATTATATTGTACCTCCTGAAATTATTTATATTACACACTGTGCCCCCTGAAATGTCACGAAGCACTCGTGCTTCCACTGCCCTAGACCGTGGTTTCTCGCTTCTCCCCGTTCCTGCTCCACTAAGATCCTCTGGTGTGTGCACGCATAACCACTCCTCAAGGTGCGTGCATGTCAGCTCTAGGAAATTTGAATGCACAGCGTGTGGGGAATTGGATAATCAGCGGTTGCTGACCCTATATCTTGTTTCCTATTCTTGCATGCCTTGTGTAGGCAACCGGCTGGAAAAGTCATTGATGGTAAATATGTGCCAAGGAGGTTGCTATGTGGTGTATCAAGGTTTCAGAGATGTCACGTTTGATGGTCCATTGGTACACCCCAGCTTTGCCATGTGCCAAACTGCAGCACCAGATCTGCAGTCAATGTGTGACTGTAGTACAAGTAGCTCGGTGGAGAAAAGGAGCAGCCTAGTTAGTGACAGTAAGTTACTAACTCATGTATAGTTAGTATAGCTGCCATGCAGCTTTCATGAGATCCTTTTCTGGGACGGCTGTAGCGAGGATGGTAGGCCGCCTCCATAGTCTGGTCCGGGTTTTTTCTGGACCACTTTGAGGCCTTTAAAAGCCTGCTAGCTGCAGACCTCAGGTGAGGAGTGTAACCTGAGGATTCTGTTGCCATTTCCCTCCAGAGTGTGCTGCAGTTGGGGGTTTGCAAAGGAGCTCCAAGACACTGTCCTGCTACCCTGAACGCGGACCCAAACCACGGCACACGTTGGTATGCTGACTTTTTTTGTTCCTATTTGCTATACTTTTGTTTGTTTTTGCTGTGTAAATAAACACCCTATTGTTTTTTGCACCGAAAACCCATTTGTGCCTACCATTTTTGAAGCTAATCTCCCACATATGGTGGATGATGCAACAGGCAATTTTGGTTGCCATTGGTGTCTATTAATGAGACTTGGTGTTCATTTTCTGCTGATACTGAGTACCTGGATGAGATAAGCATTCAGGTTTTTACTGAACCTCTGTTACTTCAACTGGGGCTGTTGCATACCGAGAAGGGGGTCTTTCAGGTATGGCCTCGTCCTTCCTCTACATTTCTTCTGGGACATCCCTGGCTATAGCACCAGGGTTCTGTGCTCAATTCTCAGAATCCTAGGACTTTGAGGGAGATTTTATAAGGATTTAGTCCAGGAAAAGAGAAAAAGACATGGACCTCACATCAATTTGCCATATGTTGATCTATTGCTTCTCAGCAAAAATATTTTCAAAAATGAACATGAGGTTCTTAGTGTATATTTTAATCAAACAGTATAAGCCCAATTGCCACTTCACACCTTTTTTCTCTTTTCCTGATTTCATTTATAAGGATTTATATTGAAGGGCATTGGAAATATTAATGCTACGTACCGGGGACCATAGATACAGAGTACAAAGAGGGATGGAGAGGACTGTGCAGCTGTAACTGTACAACCATACAGTTCTCAATATGACCACAGAGATAAGAGCAAGAAGGGGTAGAAAGCACTGTGCGTCTGTAAGTGTACAACTGTACTGTTCTCTCTATGATCATAGAGATGAGGGTAGGGAGTGATGAAGAGCACCATGCAGCTGTAACTGTATGACCGCACCATGTTTATTGAATTTTAAACCATGTTCCTAAAACCACCAAGCCTAAGTGCCTCCTTGTGAGTAAAGTCTTTGTAAATTAAGCATTTCTAATAGCTTGTGTACATTATTTATTGAGTCATCTGCTCCCAGCAAGGATGTCGCAACTACACACCCCACCTTACAATGAAATATACCCATCATGGATAGAGTCAGAGAGCCCTGGTCAAGGACAATGGTGGGTCTGAGCAGTCAAAGTGAGTGTAGTACCTATAGAGTGGGCATGGGGACACTGAATTTTCCACTCCATCCTTAATTTTATGTGTCCTGCTTTTTAATGGTTTGTCTATGCGTCAGTAATATAACAAATCTTATTCTTATGCTAACAGATAAGTTTGGCATGACTCAAGCATCCGATTGCTTTACTTAACTCTATCGACGGCACCCAATGAATTTATCATGTAAATGATCCCATAGTGCATTTGTGAAAATTTTGTTGGAAAAGGTTTGCGTTCTTATTTTTGGATGATGAGATGGATGAGAATAGCTGATGAGACCTTTAAGAAGGAGATTTTAAGCTCCGGGGGCTGCGTGGCCTTCTTCATTAAATTTAAGGAGAATCCTCTTGACTTCATATCCAATGCAAAGGCAATGGAAACCATGAATAAAATCTCAACAAACGTGACCGTGGCGTTCTTAAGCATTAAATTTGCGGACATGTTTGCCCATGTGTTTGCCGTACTAAAACTTAGACCTAAAATTTGGATCGCATCTTCCTTTTTCTCCCAGGTGTCAGAATTATGTCACGGTCCTAACTGATCATAAAAACTTTACCTTTCTAGAGAACTCAAAAAGGTTGAACCCACATCAGGCTTGTTGGGCACTGTTCTTTACTCGCTTTAACTTTGTCATCACCTACAGACCAGGATCTAAAAATGTTAAAGCTGACGCGTTATCTAGAAGCTTCTGTGCCAGTCACTCACCTCGGGAGGATCCAGTACCCATATTACCCAAGCAGACGATTGTCTCAGCCATGTCCCCCGATTTAGCTACTGAGATTAATACACACCAGGAGATGAGGCCTGCTAATTGTCCTGCTTCTAGAGTATTTGTCCCCACTCAGTTTTGGCTTCGGTTATTAAAAGAATTACATGATTCTGTATTATCTGGGCAGCCCGGAGTGTCTGGCAAAAAGAGGCTCATCTCTCGCAACTACTGGTGGCCTTCATTGTATCATGATGTGGAGGCCTACGTGGCAGTGTGCGACATTTGTGCTCGGGCAAAGGTTTCCAGAACCAGTCCTCCTGGGGAACTGTGTCCTCTCCCCATACCCGAGCACCCAAGGAACCACATCTCCATGGACTTCATGACTGATCTTCCTGCCTCTGAGGGTAGGACGGTCATTTGGGTTTCATCTAGTTCTGGTCTTGGGCTGCGTCTAGTTCTGGTCTTGGGCTGCGTCTAGTCCTCTACATCTAGAGAAGGGGGCATCCTCTACGTCTAGAGAATGGGGCATTTTCTGCATCTAGACAAGGGGGCATCCTCTACGTCTAGACAAGGTGGCATCCTCTATGTCCAGACAAAGGGGTGTCCTCTATTTCTAGACAAGAGGTTGTCCTCTACGTCTAGACAAAGGGGCATCCTCTACATCTAGAGGAAAGGAAGTTTCACTATTATCACAGATGAGGATTCTTTACTGTAAGAGTGGTGACAGTATGGAGCCCAGTGCCACAGGAGGTTGTGATGGTAGAGACATTGACCAAGTTCAATATGGGTTTAGATGACTTTCTTGAAAAAATATATTACAGGTTCTGAGAACTGGATTCTATAGATAGGACGTCGATCCAGTTTTTTTTTCTGATGCCAGATTTGGTGTTGGGAAGGAAATTTTCCTCATGTATGTGGCAAATGCCATCCACTAAATAGGGGATTTTGCCTTCTTCTGGATCAACATTGTAGGATTATAGGTTGGACATGAAGGACTTGGGTCAGTTTGCTGAGATGGGTCATGTGTTAACCTGAAGGAGAGTCATGTGTTCATCTAAGGTGAACATCAGCAGGTACTGTCATGTAGTTGCTTATAACAGGGAGAATGCATGTTTGACAATGTAGGCACGGTCCTCTACTATCCCCCTCTCTCTTGCCTTTCTCTTAGAGTTAACTTGTCCCAGTGTCACCTGTGAGAATTGTACAGCACCTCCTGCATCAAAGGCCCATTCAGTAGAACCCACAACAGCCATATGGTGGGAATCCTGCTTTTTTATATGAGCACAGGGCTTAAGGCACAAAGAAGGTGATGAAACTACACATTTACCAATCACATCCACCAACAGGGCATCTCATGACAGCCTCATAGCCTCCCGGGACTACCCAACAGCAACATGGTACACAAGAGTAGAATTGACAACTTGTTCCCGACCCCACCGGAACCACAGTCCAATAACATAAGCCCTGCCACATGTTCACACCTCACAGCAGCATCTCCAGATATCATCTCATAGAGGCATGATAGACAGCAAACACAGTCCCATCTAACATCAGTCCCATAACTTGGTGGGTGTCTTTAAGGAGGGTAACAAACAATGAAGGTGCGGTACGTTCATCGTTTGTCTTCCTGTTTCATCCATCTTACAAATGGTCAGAAATGGCCTTGTTTTTGGAAAAAAGCAGCAATGGTTGTACAATTGCACATGACCCCATTCAGGGTAGATATCTACTGGTGAGGTGAGAGAAGAGGCAGAAGTTGTTCCAGGCAGACATGTTATTATTGAATTTATTATGGTTCTTGTCATCTGAAATGAAATAAAAAATTATCATCTTTGTTATAATTTGGTGTCTTCTATTCTTTGTGTCTCTGGGTTATTTCCATATGAGGATTGTCATTTGTTGTGGCTCTAAAATAACATGCAGAACATTATATAAGGCTTCACCTTGCTTCCAGCCCTCACACCCGGAGAAGCTGCCTTGTTGTTGTCATCTACTCTGTCACTTGTGTGTGATGGTGCCAGCCTGCTACCAGGACACTCCAGATGCCCCCTGTGGGCTCCAGGCCACAGTGCCCATCCTATTATCTACAATGCATCTCTATAAACCGAAGATGCTGCTGTTACTTCTCCTGATACTACAGATCCTCCCGGGGGCTTCTCTCGCTGCGGCTTGTGCTTTGACAGGACACGCTCTAGATGGTCACTATAAGGACGGAGACTTGATGGTCGGAGGGATTATACAGGTCAACACTTTATATTTACTGCAGCATTTTAGATTTACTGAGAAACCAAAACAACCTAGATGTGCCAGGTAAGTGGCCAAAAGCTTGCCTCATCTCTGGCTGCTCTTCAAGGCGTTCTGAAGCAGCTGGAGTCTGCAAAACACTCTGCCCCAGCTGATGCAGAATGGAAAGACCAGAAGGGTGAATCTTTGCTCAGTAGAGGATGGGTGGATTATACCAGCACTGTCCTCCACCAACCATCGTAGGCTAGATGCTTGTGATATTCATGCACTTTATTTCTGGCTCACAGGATGCAATAGAACCATGTGTTTTGTATCGATCTTCTGACACTTCCTCAGGCTCAATACTTGTTACTTACATCATTGCTCTTTTTGAATCCTTGGTCCTCTATCACTGCCGCGCCCTCACGGCTCACAAGCTGGTGGTGGGGCAATAGCTTATCCAGCATGTAATGAGCCGGAAGAAGTGTCAAAAGAGCAATACAAAACACGTTCTATGACGTGCATGAGAGAAATAAAGTGCATGAAAGTCATGACCATCTAGTCTACAATGATTTGTGTGGGACAATCCACCCATCTTCCTATTCTATCACTTTATGTGAGACAAACTAGATGGACATGAATTTCATGAACCTTAATGCAACAAAACAACACGTTTTGCATCAACCTTCTGACACTTCTTCATCCAGTACATGTTACATACGACATTGAACATTTCAAACCCATGGGGCTCACCATCACGGTTTGCAATATGGAGGTAGGACAATAATGTATACAGCAAGTAATGAACCTCAGGAGTTGTCAAAAGATCGACACAAAATGCATTGTTCTATTACATTGTATGAGACAGAAATAAAGTGCACGAATGTCACCACCATCTAGCCTATGATGATTGACATCGGATAGCACCAATACAAGCCTCCCATCTCTTGTTCTATCACTTTGTGTGAGACAGGCTAGATGGTCATGAAATTCATGCACTTCATTTCTGTCTCCCATGACGCGATAGAACAACGTGTTTCGCATCAACCTTCTGACACTTCTTCATCAAGTACGTGTTACATACGTCATTGACCATTTCAAACCCACAACCCTCTGTCTTCAACACACCATCACAGTTAGATAGAGGTAGGACAATAATGTATACAGCAAGTAATGAACTTCAGGAGTTGTCAAACGATTGATACAAAATGCGTTGTTCTATTACATTGTTTGAGACAAAAATAAAGTACATGAATGTCCAGACACGCTAGCCTACAATGATTGATGTCAGACAGCACTACCACAAGACACCCACGTTCTTGTTCTATCACTTTGTGTGAGACAGACTAGATGGTTATGAAATTCATGCACTTTTATTTCTCTCTCACGTGATGCAATAGAACAATGCATTTCGCATCAACCCTCTGTCACTTCCTTATCCACTACATGTTAGATATGTCATTGCTCATTTTGACCCCATGGGAGGTGGAACAATAATCTATCCAGTATCTGTGAAACAGAAATAAAGTGGGTGAATGTCACTAGCATCCTGCCTATGATTGGTGGGGACAGCACCGGTAAATTCCACCCACCTTCTCCTGTGTAGATTATCTCTGCACTGGGCTTCCACCGTGTTCACCTTGCACCATTTTAACACATAGGTCATAAGTCCTTATCCAGTAATAAGTTTAGGTTTTGCACATTTTCAGCAATCTCTATGAATTTCAGGCCTTCTCTACAATTTTATCGGCATCTTCTCGTCTTCTTCTTCACCTTTGAGGAGATCAATAAGAACCTGCAGCTTTTGCCCAATATGTCCCTGGGCTACCAGATATTTGACTCCTGCGCCAATGCTCTTACATCTGTCTACAGCATCCTGAGGATACTATCAGATAAAAAGCAAATCACCCCAAACTACAGCTGCTGGAATAGGACAAAAGTGGTGGGGATCATTGGAGACTTGACACCCGCCTCATCATATTCCATAGCTCAGATAACAGGGATCTACAGGTACCCACAGGTTTGTACTAACACCGACAATCACCAGTGGAACTTATTTTTAGGCCCACCAGCATTGAAAAAGTTGGGTTAATTTTCTGTGCAGTGATATCGTGGTGCATTATTTGTCAAGTTTATCTTTGTTACATCACTATATGCTGTGATCATTGTGATGTGCGTTATATGTAAGCACAGGACCAAGGGATAACCTGAAAATCTATAATTGAGCTCCTGACTGTGGCACATCATGTGTAGCCCCGCTCTCCTCTCATGGTTAGGAGGACCTCTTGCACCCCATTTCAACCATATGGCCAAAGTTCATCCATTGCCTCTATGTCTGCTATGGTTACACCAGTGCATGTGCAGAGAAGAAATGTTGGTCTCAGTGGACTTGGGTAGCACATCTGTATTTTGTTGAGGTCTTTCTGTCCCATTGATCAGTATCCTTTATTTGAAGGTACTTATATAATGAAGAATTGAAAAATTCAACTCATCTTGTTCATCCTGACAATAGAGAGGAGGGAAGGGTAGAGATTTTACATGAAGCTGTAAAAAATAGACAATGATACAAGTAGAAGCTTATGCTTTACAGGAAAGAGGACCCTGCCTATAAGAGATTACATGTAGTTGAAGCCAGCAGTTTCCATACACTATATAAAAAGCCCCATCTGCAGGTTTTTCTCACTATCTGACATGAAATCACAATAAACCTTCCCCTTTTTAGGTCAATTAGGAACCAAAATTATTTATATTTGCCAAAAGCAGAATAATGAGAGAGAGAATTTTTAAGGCATTTTTAATACTTTCTGGAAAGTCTAAAGTTTCCATACATTTCATTAGTATTTGGTAGCATTGCCCTTAAACTTTATGACTTGGGTCAAATGTTTTGGATCCTTCCACAAGCTTCTCACAATAGTTGGTAGGAATTTTGGCCCATTTCTCCTGACAGAACTGGTGTAACTGAGCCATGTTTGGAGGTCGCCTTGCTGCCTTTTCAGCTTTGCCCATAAATTTTCAATAGGATTGAGATCAGGGCTTTGTGATGGCCGCTCCAAAACATTGACTTGGTTCTCCTTAAGCCACTTTGTAACCAGTTTGGCAGTAGCTTTGTGTCATTTTCCATTTGGAAGACCATTTTCCGACAAAGCTTTAACTTCCTGGCTGATGTCTTGAGATGTTACTTCAGTATTGCCACATAATCTTCTTTCCTCATGATGCCATCTATTTTGTGAAGTGTACCAGTCCCTCCTGTAGCAAAACAACCCCACAACATGTTGCAGCCACCCCCTTGTTTCACAGTTGGGATGGTGTTCTTAGGTTTCCAAGCTTCTTCCTTTTTCCTCCAAGTGTAACAATGGTCATTATGGCCAAACAGTTCGATTTTAGTTTTGTCAGACCACAGGACATGTCTCTAAAAATGTAGGTCTTTGTTCCTGTGTGCATTAATGGCTTCTTCCTGGCAGGGTGGCCTTTCACCCCATGTTGATACAATACTAGTTTCACTGTGGATAATGACACAATCAGGGGCGTAACTACAGGGGTAGCAGGGGTAGCAGTTGCTACGGGGCCCGGTGGCTTGGGGGGGGGGCCCGCGGCAGCTGCTATCACCTCTGCTACCCCGGAGATGCTGCTCCTGGGCCCGCCGGCAGTGAACACAACAGGCGGGTGCAGAGCTGCGGGGCCGGTCTGTGAGGCAAGGGGGGGGGGGGTGGGGGCGCTGCCGGCAGGCTCTGCCCCCTTGCTTCTCAGAGGCCCTCTCTTAATTGTATGGTTCGTGCGACGCAATACATTAAGTGAACGGAGGGGCAGGGAGGCTGTGCGCTCTGCTGTGTCATCGCTCAGCAGGCGGGCGGCGGAGTGATGTCATGCGCGCCTGCCGAGCTTCCTGTCTCAGCCCAAGCTAAAGCAGCAGGCTTGGGGCTGGGAGGAAACGGAGACGCCGGGGGAGCGCGGCCAGGTAAGTAATGAGCTACGGGGGGCCCTAAAGGGGGAGGGAGGACTATACCTACAGGGGTGGGAGAACTATACCTACAGGGGGCTCTAAAGGAAGGGGGGAGCACTATACCTACAGGGGGCTCTAAAGGGGGGGGGGAACTTTACCTACAGGGGGCTCTAAAGGGGGGAACTATACCTACAGGGGGCTCTAAAGGGGGGAGAACTATACCTACAGGGGGCTCTAAAGGGGGGGGGAGAACTATACCTACAGGAGGCTCTAAAGGGGGGGGAGAACTATACCTACAGGGGGCTCTAAAGGGGGGGGAAGTATACCTACAGGGGGATCTAAAGGGGGGAGAAGTATACCTACAGGGGGCTCTAAAGGGGGGGAGAATTATACCTACAGGGGGCTCTAAGGGGGGGGAGAACTATACCTACAGGGGGCTCTAAAGGGGGGAAAGAACTATACCTAAAGGGGGTTCTAAAGGGGGGGGACTATACCTACAGGGGGCACTAAAGGGGGGAGAACTATACCTCAGGGGCTTTAAAGGGGGGGGGGGACTATACCTACAGGGGGCTCTAAAGGGGGGGGAAACTATACCTACAGGGGGCTCTAAAGGGGGGGAGAACTATGCCTACAGGGGGCTCTAAAGGGGGTGGGAGAACTATGCCTACAGGGGGCCCTAAAGGGGGGGGAGGAGAACTATGCCTATAGGGAGCCCTAATGCTTGGGGGGAGAACTATGCCTACAGGGGGCTCTAAAGGGGGAGGAACTATGCCTACAGGGGGCCATCAAGGGGGGGGGGAGAGAGCTATACCTACAGGGGGCTCTAAAGGGGGGGGGAACTATGCCTACAGGGGGCCCTAAAGGGGGAGGAGAACTATGCCTATAGGGAGCCCTAATGCTTGGGGGGGGGGGGAGAACTATGTCTACAGGGGGCCCTCGAAGGGGTGGGGGGAGAACTATGCCTACAGGGGGTCTCTAATCTACAGGGGGGACTATTCTGCCTACAGGGCGGACTATTCTGCCTACCGGGGCCCTAATCTCCAGGGGGACTGTTCTGCCTACAAGGGGGCTCTAATCTACGGGGGGGGACTGTTCTGCCTACAAGGGGGCTCTAATCTACGGGGGGGGGGACTGTTCTGCCTACAAGGGGGCTCTAATCTACGGGGGGGGGACTGTTCTGCCTACAAGGTGGCTCTAATCTACAGGGGGGGGACTTTTCTGCCTACAATGGGGCACTAATCTACAGCGGGCCTATTTACTACAGGGGTGGCCTAAGCTACAGGGAGCCCCATTCTACTACATAGGAACTCTAAGCTACTGCCCGGGGGCCCGAAGACTGCTACATCTCCCAAGCAACATAGCTACTGCACCGGTGGGTGCTAAGCTCTAGCTACCGCCCGGGGGCCCCGTTGTACCTACATACCGACTGGGGGAGCCCATAATTACCAGGGGGTAATTCTTACCATTTGGGCCATTATAAATGGGGAGTTTGTATATGAGGGGAGGGGGCACTCACTTGGGAAAATGATTAAAAAAAAGTGAGGAGTCTCAGGTATATGTGTTGTAAATTCTACAGGGACGAGTGGTGGATGGAGCAAGTCATCATGGAGGTCTGTACCGAATAGAGAAGAAAAGAGAAAGTGAACGACTCCTCAGACAAGACATCAACTGTGAGGCCCTAAATGTAAGTAAACTATTTGCAAAGCACCTGTGTATCTGATATCTACCACTATATGGTCACTGTATGGAGGCTATATACAGGCTGCAGAGCCTGTGTACCTGGTATCTACCACTATATGGTCACTGTATGGTGGTTATATACAGTCTGCAGAGCCTGTGTACACTAGTATATACCACTGTAGGTTCACTATATGGCGGTACTATTGGTCTTTGTGTACTGATCAGTAATAGTGTAGGGGTATTACTCAGTCACTTTGTGGTCATTGTTCTGGCGTTATAATCAGGTTCCTATGTAATAGGGTTATTAGTAGGCTCTAAAGGGGGGGAGGTGGGATAACATATTACCTACAGGGCTATCTAAAGGGTGGCGAGACTATGCTTACAGGGGGGCTTAAAGGGGGTGGGGAATATGCCTACGGGGGCCCTAAAGGGTGGGGAGGCAGAACTGTGGACCTATTAGGATCCCGGTAATGCTTGGGGGTAGAACTATGCCTTACAGGGGCTCTAAAGGGGGAGAAGAACTATTGCCTACAGGGGGCCTCAAGGGGGGGGGAGCTAAGTACAGTGAATATACCTAAAGGGTCTCTAAATGGGGGGGCGAAACTATTATACAGGTGCGGCCCTATAAAGGGGGAGGATGAACTATGCCTATTAGGAGCTAAATGCTTGGGGGGGGTCAAGAGGAAGAAACTATGCCTAAGGGGGCCCACAAGGGGGGGTGAGAAGAAAAACTAAAAGCCTACAGGGGTCTCTCAATCTACAGGGGGATATAATTCATGCCTACAGGACGGACTTATTTCTGCTACAGGGGCCTAATCTACAGGGGGGATGTTCTGCCTCAAGGGGGCTCTAATTTACAGGGGGGACTATTCTGCCTACAAGGGGGCTATAATTTACAGGGGGGGGAAAAAATTTTGTTAAAGGGGGCTCTAACTACGGGGGTGGGGATAATCTGCTACAAGGTGGCTTAATCTACAGGGGGGGGCTTTTTGCCTCAATGGGGCAATAATCTCAGAGGGCCCTTTCTACCCCCAAAGGGGGGGGGGCCTAGCACAGGGAGCCCCATTATACCAAAATAGGGAAATCTAAATTGCCCCGGGGGCCCCAAGTGCCTACATCTCCCCAAGCAAATAGCTACTGGGCCCCGGGGGGTGCTAAGTCCCAGCTACCGCCAGGGGCCCCGTTGTACTCATACGACTGGGGGACCCCCAATTACCGGGGGTTTAATTCTTACCATTTGGGCCATTATAAATTTTGGGGGGTTTGTTATGAGGGGAGGGGCACTATTGGGAAAATGATTAAAAAAAAATGAGGGTCTCAGGTAAGTGTTGTAAATTTACGGGGGGAGTGGTGGGGGAAATATCATGGAGGGGCGTACCGATAGAGAAAAAAGAAAAATGAACGCTCCTCAGGGCAAAACATCAACTGTGAGGCCCCCAAATGTAAGTAAACATTTGCAAAGCACTGTGTATCTGATATCTACCCCTTATGGTCACTGTATGGAGGTTATTACGTTTTAGAGGCTGTGTACCTGGTATCTACCCCTATATGGTCACTGTATGGTGGTTATTACAGTCTGCAGGCCCGTGTTTCCTGTTATACCACGTAGGTTCATATATGGCCGGTATATTGGTCTTTGTGTATGTCAGTTTTAGGTAGGGGTATTTTCAGTCACTTTTGGGTCATTGTTTTGGGGTTATAATAGGTTCCCTTTTAATAGGGTTATTAGTTGTTGGTCTTGGTATAGTGGATTTTTTTGGTGCAGTTGATGGTGATATGTATGGTGAGATATTAACCCCTTTTTATTTCTAATTATCTAACGCATGTCCTGGTAATGTTCGTGGTCAGGGGGTGGGCGGGGGGGGGGGGGGGGTTGGGGGCCCATAAAAAAAGTTTGTTTGGGGCCCCGGCTTTCTGTTACCCCCCGGACACAAACTTACCAATCTTCACAGGGGTTTTTGTTTTTTTTCTTGGGTTTTTTGCAATGTGGGCCCAAAACTGTTCATCTTTGAGACACAGAACCGTCTCCTTCCTGAGCAATATGATGGTGGGTATTCCCCCTCTTGTTTGTACTTGCAATATTGTTTGTACAGATGAATAAGGCACCTTCAGATATCTGAAAGTTGCACCCCAAAGCGATCAGATTTTGGGAAGTCCCCCAATTTCTTCCTATTTATTGGCTGTTCTTTAGACTTTCCCATGATGTTTCACAAAAGAAGCAGTTGTTTTGGTGTGCTTCAAAATAATCCCTGGTATGTCTCTAATTAACTCAAATGTTGCCAATTAAAAACCCCTGAGAAGCTTCCAAAAAAATGACCCCCATCATATGGGCGGGGCCCAAATGTTTTTAAAGGCAGAGTAATCCCAGTGTATGGAGACTTTTGACTTTGAAGAAAGTAATAAAAATACCTTAAAAATTCTCTCATATTACTGAGAATTATAAATAATTTTGGTAACCCTAATTGACCTAAAACGGGTATATTGATTTTTTGTCAGATAGTGATAAAAACATGCAGATTTGTCTTTTTATATAGTGTATGTAAACTTCTGATGTATGGAGGAGAGAAGTCACTGCCCATAAGAACTTACACTCTACGGGCGAGATGTCCTTGCCCATAAGAGCTTACAGTCCCGGCGCACGTTTCCGCTGTGGAGCAGCAAGGGCACGGCAGGGGTTATCCTCTGGTCAGTCGACACACCAGGGAGGGGCCCGGGTGATGAGTTTGGGGTGACAGCCGTCCTAATCAGGTCAGAGGGTGTGTTGCAGGGGCCAATAGGAGGGCCCCAAAGGTTGCCCCCAATCGTTGCTGGGGCGGGCCCCGGGGCTCCTCATTTAAAAACCACTCATTTCTCCGTTGTTGCTGGAAAAATTTTATCCTTTTTGCTTCCCGTTTATTTGTGTCTGTTGTTACTCCGGTGTTTCCTAATCAGCTTGCCCCCTGACTACGTTTTGTCCCCCGTTTTTGTACTGCGTTCCCTCCGGTTCTTGCCCCCTTGACTGTTTACTGTTACTCTCTTGGTTTCTGATTCGTGGCTTTGGCGTACCCGTACTGTTATCGACCCGGACTGTCTGACTGTGCGTTTCCCTGCACGTAGTAGTGTACAGACTGTCGTCCAGTTGGGGTCTGCCATCTAGGGCAGCACGCCAAGTAGGCAGGGACAGTGGGCTGGGTGACACTTACATTCCATAGGAGGGAAATCCCTGCCAAAGGGGTGATGATGAACTATGCCAATTCAATAAATAAAACATTGTTCCTCTGAAATGAATTGTATTACACAGTATGCCCCCGAAATTAATTATGTTAAACACTGTGCCCCTTGAAATTTATCGTAATACACATGGTACCACCTGAAATTAATTATATTACACACTGTGCCCCCTGACATTAATTGTATTATTCTGTGCCCCCTGAAATTAATTACACACTGTGCACCCTGAAATTATTTATATTACATACTGTACCCCTGACATTAATTGTATTATTCTGTGCCCCCTGAAATTAATTGTATTATATTGTACCTCCTGAAATTATTTATATTACACACTGTGCCCCCTGAAATGTCACGAAGCACTCGTGCTTCCACTGCCCCAGACCGTGGTTTCTCACTTCGCCCCGTTCCTGCTCCACTATGATCCTCTGGTGTGTGCACGCATACCCACTCCTCAAGGTGCATGCGTGTCAGCTCTATGAAATTTGAATGCCCAGTGTGTTGGTAATTGGATAATCAGCGGTTGCTGACCCTATATCTTGTTTCCTATTCTTGCATGCCTTGTGTAGCCAACCGGCCGGAAAAGTCATTGATGGTAAATATGTGCCAAGGAGGTTGCTATATGGACTATCAAGGTTTCAGAGATGTCACGTTTGATGGTCCATTGGTACACCCAAGCTTTGCCATGTGCCAAACTGCAGCACCAGATCTGCAGTCAATGTGTGACTGTAGTCCAAGTAGCTCGGTGGAGAAAAGGAGCAGCCTAGTTAGTGACAGTAAGTTACTAACTCATGTGTAGTTAGTATAGCTGCTATGCAGCTTTCATGAGATCCTTTTCTGGGACGGCTGTAGCGAGGATGGGAGGCCGCCCTCACAGTCTGGTCCGGGTTTTTTCTGGACCACTTTGAGGCCTTTAAAAGCCTACTAGCTGCAGACCTTAGGTGAGGAGTGTAACCTGAGGATTATGTTGCCATTTCCCTCCAGAGTGTGCTGCAGTTGGGGGTTTGCAAAGGAGCTCCAAGACGCTGTCCTGCTACCCTGAACGGGGACCCAAACCACAGCACATGTTGGTATGCTGACTGTTTTTTTTGTTCCTATTTGCTATACTTTTGTTTGTTTTTGCTGTGTAAATAAACACCCTATTGTTTTTGCGGCAAAACCCATTTGTGCCTACCATTTTTGAAGCTAATCTCCCACATATGGTGGAGGATGCAACAGGCAATTTTGGTTGCCATTGGCGTCTATTAATAAGAGTTGCTGCTCATTTTCTGCTGATACTGAGTACCCGGATTCAGGTTTTTACTGAACCTCTGATACTTCAAGTGGGGATGTTGCATAATGAGAAGGGGGTATTTCAGGTATTGCCTCGTCCTTCCTCTACATTTCTTCTGGGACATCCCTGGCTACAGCACCAGGCTTCTGTGCTCAATTCTCAGAATCCTAGGACTTTAAAGGGACATTTTATAAGGATTTATTCCAGGAAAAGAGAAAAAGACATGGACCACACATCCAGTTGCCATATGTTGATCTGTTGCTTCTCAGCAAAAATATTTTCAAAAATGAACATGAGGTTCTTAGTGTATATTTTAATCAAACAAGTTATAAGCCAATTGCCACTTCACACTTTTTTTCTCTTTTCCTGCTTTTCATTTAAAAGGATTTAGATTGTAGGCATGGAAATATTAATGCTTACGTTACCGGGGGACAATAGACTACAGTATACAAAGAGAGGATGAAGCAGGACTGTGCAGCTTGTAACTGTCACAACCATACAGTTCTCAATATGACACAAAGGATAAGAGCAGAAGGGGTAGAAAGCACTGGTGCGTTACTGTTAAGTGTACATACTTTAATGGTTCCTCTCTATGATCATAGAGATGTGGGTAGGGAGTGATGAAGGCACATGCAGCTGTAACGGTATGACCGCACCATGTTTATTGAATTTTAAATCATGTTTCATAAATCCCACCAACCCTAAGTGCCTCATTGTGAGTAAAATGTCTTTGTAACATTAATCATTTCTATAGCTTTTGCACATTATTTAATGAGACATCTGCTCCCAGCAAGGATGTCGCAACTACACACCGCACCTTACAATGAAATATACCCATCATGGATAGAGTCAGAGAGCCCGAGTCAAGGACAATGGTGGGTCTGAGCAGTCAAGGTTGGTGTAGTACCTATAGAGTGGGCATGGGGACACTGAATTTTCCACTCCATCCTTAATTTTATGTGTCCTGCTTTTTAATGGTTTGTCTAGGCGTCAGTAATATAACAAATCTTATTCTTATGCCGACAGATAAGTTATGGCCCAATGACCTCAGCAACCGACCAGTTCAGTTTCTGTAACTATTATTCGAGCGGACAACCAATTATGTGTTAACTCTGAAATTGATGCATAGTGCATTTGTGAAACATTTTGTTGGAAATGGGTTGGCGTTCTTATTTCGGACGATGGATGGGAGAGGAGAGAATTCTGGAGAGACCTTTAGAGGAGATTTTAAGCTACCAAGGGGGCTGCGTGTGGGCCCTTATTCATTAAATTTAGGAGGATCTCTTGCTTAATATCCAATGGCAAGGCAATGGAAACCTTGATTAAAATCTCAACAAAAACGTGACCGTGGCGTTCTTAAGCATTAAATTTGCGGACATGTTTGCCCATGTGTTTGCAGTACTAAATCTTAGACCTAAATTTGGTCGAATCTTCATTTTTATCCCCATGGTGTTCAGAATTAAAGTCTCCAAATAAGAGCAACTTTTAATGGGTCTTTGTCACTTTCTACTTTTCAAGGAGAGATTCCAGGGTTCAGGGAATATTT
>JAODAL010049054.1:0-28486 GCA_025379985.1 Phyllomedusa bahiana
ACCCCCCGGGGCAAAAAAACCCCGGACATACAGAGGGGGGAGGGGGGCGCCCCCCCTCCGGGCCCCCCTCCCCGGGCACATTGAGCCCGCGGGGGGGTAAAGCGGACCCTGGGGCCCGGGGTTTTTCACCCGCCCGTGGGAACGGGACCGGCGGCCCCCGGAGTAGCGCACCCCGCTACTCCGGGGTGCCGCGGCCTTTTAAAAAAAGGGGACCCCCGGCCCCCTTTCTGGCGGCGGAAAAATCCCAAACCTCCCCCCGGGGAGGGGGGGGGGGGGAACCCCAAAAGGGGGAAAACCCCCCCCCCCCCCCCCGCCAAAAAAGGGAGATTTGGCATGTATGTATAAAAACTTGTCTAAGCTCACCTCTGTAGCCCTTTGGGTACCGGGGAAATTTTAAAATAATGAAAAAAACAGTTGCAAAAGAAACTTACAACGAAACCCATTCGGGGCCCCACCTTTTTTCTTTACCCCAGCAGCAACTTGCAACCCATGCCCCCCTTTTTACTTTGAAAATTTTTTCCCAGTAATAGTGCTTTTTTTAAATTTTTTTCCTTTTAAAATTCGATGTCCCTAAAGCCAAAGTCTACGGGTTTTTAAAACCTGTCTTTCCCCAAAGCGGGTTGAAATTTTGGCCTTACAGACTTATTTCCAGCTAGGGGAGTGCATCGGACGGGTGATAGGGAACCTGAGGTGAGTAAAAAATTCCCTTACATATCGCATATTGCCCCCAAATGGGAACAAGGCTCATAGACCTCCTCTTTAAACCATTTTCCCAGGGGACTGCGGCCCAAAAGGCCAGAGGTAATGCCAGGGGTTTGGAGCCCAAAAAAAAATTTCTTTCTCACAGAAAAAAAACTCCCTTACAAGATGAGGGGCAAAAAAGGCGGGGGGCCCCAGTTTTCACAAGACTTAAAATCTTTTAAGGGTTTGTGTGTGTATACATACATCCTCGATTTACCTTTTCTTTTTTACTTCTTTTCCCTATTCCCAAAGGGAGATTTAAATGGCACTTGAAATTTCCCAATGTTCAACAGAATATAGTAGCGTGGAACGACAATTTTCCCAGCAGGCCACAGCAGCCCATGGGGGGGAAATACCCTTAAAAGGGGGCAGAAACGGCAAAAAAAAATTTAAAACCCTTTCCCTTTTGGAAAACAAATCCAAAGCGAAAAAAAACCCTTCTGGCTTGGGGTTACATTTAACAAATATACCTGTTTTTCCCAAATTTCAAAAAAAAATTTAACTTAAAAAACAAAAACCCACAGTCCCTATCATGTTTTGTAACCCAGGGGGGCTGGGCCCGTTTTGTGTGTGGGATGAAAGGTGTTTGGGGTGTGTGGGGGGGTGTGTGTGTATATATTTATATATGTAATATTTGTATGTAATTTTATATATAATATATATTTAAAAAATAATTAAAAATATAAAAAATACACACCTGAAAATTTTTTTCCCTTTTAAGGGCCCCCTTTTTTCCCCCAAAATTCGCCTTCCAAAACACAGACCAGTGGTTGGCATATAAGGTTAATGCTTCTCCTCGTGCTGTCTCTGCCCGTAGGGTAGGTTTAGGGTACAACATTTTTTTTTAAGGAGTGGTGTCCCCCTCCTTTTTTTCCCCTTTTTCCCCTTTCCCCCCCCTTTAATTTTTTAAATTTTAAGTTCTCAAACCCCCTTTAAACTATTCCACCTTGGGGAAAAAAAAATTTTTTAGAAGGTTTGGGCCCAGGGGTCTACATTTTTTTCCTAGTTTAAAAAAAAACCCAACGGTTTTTTCGTGCTCTGTGTAAAAAACTTTTTTCTATTTTTGTTTTCAAACATGTATTAAAGTGGGATTTAAAGATCGGAAAAAATTTTTGGGTTTTTATTAAATTTTTAAAAAATAACCAAGAAACAGAAGATCCTAGTGGGTATATCCGCTAATTGTAAAAATCGATTTTTGAAAATACAAGGACCACCTGTAAATGCTGTCCATTTTTTTTTTTTTTTTTTCAATTTACACAAATTATCTTCTTCAGAAGGGGAAAACTTCAGGGGATGAGAAATTTGAAATAACCACTTATTTTTTTGCCTTGGGCTAAGGGCCACCATAATAAATAAAATAAATATACATGCATAACTACATTCTCTAAAATTCTTTTTATTGGCCTACTCACCTGTCTACCTACCTACAGGGGGGGGGTTTATTTTACCCCGCAAAGGGGAAACTTTTCCACTTTTTGGCCCTTTAAATCTTTTTTTTCCTATTTTTCTCCTCTAAAACCTAGGTTGGGGCTTTTAGTTCAAAAAAAAAAAAGTTTTAAAAACTGCAAGCAATCCATAGGAAAAAAAAAAAAATTTTTTGCATGCTTTCCCCTCTTTTTTACAGCACATTTTTTCAAGAACTCTTGGGAAATTTTAAATTTTTGCCACTGTTCCAAAAACCCAAAAAATTTCAAAGTGCAAAATGCGAAAAAAATTCTTTAAAGGACCATGAAAAGCAGTTTCTATAAGGCACTTCCCCAAAAAAGTGAATCCAAAAAAAACACTAAATAAAAATTTTTGCGAAATTTTAAAAACAGCGTTCAATCAAAATGCTATTAAATTCGATATAGACGTGTACAATTGGGATAATTTGGGAAAAAGGGGAAAAATCCCCGTTGGTATACATAGAATTTCGTTTTCCTTTGGCAACTGTGGGGTCTGGGGACATAATAAAACACCCTATAATATTTAAAATAAAAAAACACTAAGTGGGCAAAAATTTAAAAAAGGGAAGAGAAAAGAAAACCCCGGGCCCCCTTTTAGCTTACAATCTACAAAGGGGAAAGGGGAGAAAGGGAGGGATGGGGATGTCTTTTTTTTTTTTTTTTTTTTTTTTTTTAATAATATAAAAAAAATAATTTTTTTTTATTTTTTTTTTTTTTTTTTTTTTTTTTTTTTTTGTTTTTTTTGGGAAAAAGCAGAAGGGGGTTTTTCCCGGTTGCATTTGAAACTAAAAAGGTGGCGGAGAGTCCCGATTTTGTTTTTTGGGGGGTGATTTCCAGATTAAGGGGGGAAACACGGGAGAAGTCTTGGAGGGTGGTTTATGGAGAAGCAAAGAAAACGGGTTTCCCCTTTAGGGGATTTTGGCTGGAGAATAAAGCCCGAAAGTATGGGGGGGAGAAGTAAAGGAAAACCTTATGTCGTCGTTAAATAAGCTTTTAACTGAAAACTTTTTTAGCATTTGGGTGACAGGGAAGGGGTTGGCAGAGTAAGGGGAAGGGGGTTTTAGCAAGGGAGGGGGGGTTGAGGATGGGTAGAAAAGGGGAATTCCCAGAAAGTTTGGCCAAAAAGAAAAGTTTTGCCGTAATCCAGGCATGAATGATGAGGGCAAGAAAAAAGCAATTTTTGGGGGAGTCAAAGGGCAAGAAAGGAAAAAGGGTTTTGGGAAAAAACTTTTTCAGGTTTTGGGGGGCGTATGGGGGGTTTTTCCCGGGCTTGAAAGGTTTGGTTTAAAAGGGCAAGGGGAATTTTAGTTTTATCCCAAAGGGAGCAGACTTGTGGGGACGGGAAAAGGGGGAGCCATTGACTGTTTATAGGGGCGATAAGGGGGTGGGGTGATGGGGAAAACCGATGAAAATTTTTTTTTTTTCCCCTGGGGTTTTGAGAAAGGGGGAGAGGGGATTTGGGGCATGAATCCTAAAAAGCAGAGTATAGACATCTGGAAACCCAAACTTTTAAAATTTTAAATGTTGTCCTTCATAAAAGTGGTACAAAACCCATGGGTAATTTTAAAAAATTTCAAAAGAGGCCAAGGAAAAGGGGAGTAGTGGACTAAGGGTCCTCCCTGGGGACCCCAACAGAAAAGCAGGGAAAGGGGAGGTTGGGGTAGCATGAAAGACGTTTGGGCCAATCAAAGAGGTAAGGGGGCGATCCCGATAGGGCCCAAATCCTGATACCGGGGGAAATATTATTTGGGAAGGAAAGGGTTTGGAAAGGGTCAAATCCCATCAAAGGATGAGGGCATCTCCCAAGAGGATGGGGAAAAGAGTAGTGGCGGAGGGTTGGCAGCCGACAATCAATTTGGGACTTTAAATTAGAGCAATTTGGGGAGTTTACCGGGGGCCCAAAACAGGATTGAAACCCAAAAAAATCCCCCTAAAAAGTTATGTGAAAAAACTAAACCCAGAAAGCCAATTTAGACTAAAAAAACCCCTAAAGAATTTGGGGTAAAAAAACTTTTAAACCCTTTAAAAATATAATTTTTAAAAATAATAAACAATAGCAACGAAATAAAGCCCCCTTGCCAAAAAAAAAAAAAACAAAATCAAATATGTTTGCTCATTCAAAACCAAAACCAAGGGCCAATGGGGTTTAAAGCGGCCCTACACCACCCCGGAAAGGACTCGAGGTCCCAACCAGACACACCCAACAGGAAAAGCACCGATAAAGGGGGAACCCTGACAGGAACCTTACCCGTTTTAAAACTTTAAAACCCCAAACAAAAACCTATCGGGCCCCCTCCCAACCCTTTTCGATCCTCCAAAATTGATCGCCTTTAGGGGGGTGATAAAGAGCTAAAAACCTTTTGGAAAAGAGATGCTGGCAGAAAAAAACCCCAAACAAGGGGCACAACCTTTTGGAAAACCACAAACTCCCCCAAAAAAACCCGGGGAAACGGGGAGAAAACACAGGGGGGAAAAAGGAAAGAACCAAAAAGGGCACTGGTAAATGACCGCAAACAATAAATTCCTGCACGTCTCACACCTTGTGGAGGTGTCCCGGCAGTGGCCGGAGGAATGGTCTCATTCCTCCGGCAAACTGCCGGGACACCTCCACAAGGTGTGAGACGTGCAGGAATTTGTTTGCGGTCACATACCAGTGTCCTTCTAGAAGTCCAGAAGTAAGTTAGATAGAAGATGAAAGGACAGTTGAAAATAGACTTGCTGTTTCAGGAGTCTTGAAGATGGGTCGAGAGAGGACTTCTTGAGGATAGGTGTGACTGCTGCATGTTTGAAGGAAGAGGGGAAGATGCCATTGTTTACTCATAGGTTGAATCTATGGGTTAGGGCTTGTGTATATGCACATTTTTTTTTTTTTTTTTACTTTATTATGACAGGTCAAGATACAGTGATGCAGGCTAGTAATTTTAATTGTGGTTTCCCAGTTTACTCAGTTGACTCAACATGACCTGGAAATAAGCAGTATGTTTATTGTGTATATTGGTGGGGTCTTTTTTTCCCCTTGTCTTCTATAATGACATCTATAGGAAGAAATAATTAGTGACTGGGAATTTGCAAACTGTCATGGTTAAAAAAAAAAAAAAAGTTTATTTTTTTGTAAATGTATTGGCTCCCTCTAGTGGATATTTGCTTAGATTAAATTCAGTAACACCCAACTAGACATGAAGAAATAAAGTTAATGTGTAATATTGTATTTCTAATGTGTTTTTTTCTTCTAATATTTACACTTCCCATTCACTAATCAGTGATCACTCTTGTGATTTGTTTCAGAGCTACCAATTAAGAGGGTAACTAAGGCCATAGAAGAAAATAGGCAGATATTGGAAGAACAAGCCCAGAGCATGGATTCAAAGCCTACAAATATAAAAGCTCATAACTCCCCAAAAGCGGCAAACGGAGATTTCCAGAGTCCTGCATCACAGAAGAAAGTCCTTCATAATAATGTCCATACCAATAAGGGCCGCAACAAGGCAAAGAAACCAGTTCACACAAAAAAACGGATTACACTGCTAGAAATGGTAAGAAAAATAAATGAATTGTATGAACACTTGGTGAAGTATTTGTTCATAGCAACAGCGGGGTTGGTGTTTCCCAGTGTCTGAGAGAAAAGTCAAAGCTCAAAATTTTACAGCGTGTCGACTTTTAGATAAGATGGCTTTAAATACCTAAAAATCAGTATAGCTTTTTATAGAATAAAATCCAAGTTTCATTATGATCTTCAGTTTGACAATACTTGTCTTAAAGAGGAGACACGTCTGTTGGTTAAATAGGCCACTGTTTGGTTCCACAATAATTTTGACGAAACTTGTGAAAAAATTCAGGTTCAGGACATCACCAGCCTCAAATGGTATGTTCACATGTTGGGGTGAGCCCGTGTGAACATACGTTTTTAGATGTGTTTGGATCCGTCTGTCGAACACCAAACGGACCCAAACACGTATCTAATAATGTGCAATGTGATTTACATTACTTCTAATAAAAGACCCGCGTCGGTGTTCACACGAGTGATCACCGATGCGTGTCTCACTGCGTCTTTCGGATCCGTTCTAAGAATTGACATGTCAATTCTTGGTCCGAAAGATGTAGCAGGAGCCCTATTTTAAACTATAGGGATGCGATCCTGCTGCATCCAAACACGCAGCTGCATGTTGGATCCATTTAGGATCCGACCGCCGCTGCGTTTTTGGATGTGATTTTCGTATACAGAAACGCCGTGTTAACAGCCCCTAACTAAGCCTAGACCTAAGATTGAGTGAGCTTTTTTTTATTCCCCTGGACGGGCTCACCGTGTGACATAAACCCCAAGTGATGTTGGTCTTCGTACTGTGAGCACTGTGGAACATAAGGTTAAGTTGCAAATTCCTGTTAAATAAAAAATCCAGTAAAAAAAAAAATTGTCAAATTTAACATTTGATCCCAGTCTAAAACTCAAAACTACCCATTAAATAACGATTCTCGGGCATCTTTCCTTTAATGTCTATGTTGTGTGGTTTCTGTGTTACACTCAGAAGTTTATTGCTAAATTGTCAAATGGGTTTTACCATTTGGGAGTGTTTCCCTGGACAGTCTTAATTGTCCGATCAGTGCTGACAGTGTCGGTGTGTATGCACAGATGCACCCTATTTAAGACTGGAATGGTAATACCCAGCTGACTTCAGTCATATATATTTTTAGCAGAAATAACAGAGGAACGGCAGACTTGTAAGATCAGATGCCCCAGAATTATTTAATCACCAGTAACAGCATTTACTAAGGGTATGTTCACACTGCATATGGCTTTGCGCACCTGTGCGTGCCACTATACACCTGCTGTTGAAAGTGCGTGTTGGCCAGTAGGGACCTTTAAGGCTAAGTTCACACGGCATAATTGCGGGGCGTAATTACGCCGTGCGTTCGGGAGCTCCCGCAGGGCGGGGAGCAGGCAGCCCGAGGACCCCATAGACATTCATTATTCACGGCGCGTAAACGCCATAAATAATTGACATGTCACTTATCTCCCCACGCGTCGTATTGTACGCGCAGAGGGACGAGACGGGATGAGGCGTAATCCATAGTTCTCTATGAGAACTGTGGATTACCGTAATTATTGGGACGGATTTCGCCCTGTATTGAGCGCAGTACACCGTGAAATACGGGGCAAAATACGTCCGAATTTAAGCCATGTGAACATAGCCTTACAGTGCTCCGACACGGCTCACATTTACTTTCACTCAATGAGTTATGATTTTACTGTATTTGAGTGAAGTAGGATACATTGCAGTGCAATTATGCCCTGACGTACTCCCCACAAATACATTGCTCATAGGCTACTAACTTCTTCATAGTGGATTGTGTGGATAGTAGCTAATGTGCTGACATTTAAATTCGCTTTATAGCGGGCCCTCTTTATCATGGTGGCAAATCTAAACCTGTAATTCTGTAGATTCAGCTAGTGTTTGATACATGCCACAACCATATCTAGCAAACATTAGCATGGTGCAGCCCATCTTTTATCGACATTCATATACCTGTCTTATTTAAATTACCATGTTTGCTCATAGCGATTATTCCTTAGGCCGGATTCACACATTGTGTTTTTGTTGCGTTTTTCAACTGCATCAAGAATGTAAGCAATTAAAAAAAAAAAAGCATACGTTTTTTTAAAATACATATTCATTTATTTATTAAATCACATTTTACCTAATCTCCAAATTTAGAATTCATTACAAAACTGCCTGCATTCAAAAAAAATTTTTAGTAAATCAACGTGTGAACACAGCCTTATAACATAGAGCTGTCAAGTTGGAAGACTAAACTAAGGATCTCACGGAATATATTACCACTCTCAGCTTTCCCATTTACTTGCTTACACTAGCATATCATTGGTGGCTCAGATTTTGCACAGTGTGTATCAATTAAAAGCAGCTGCCTCCAAAAGCCTTAAGTGCCGCACACATTGAGTTAAATAGTTTTTGGCCTTTCCAGAACAGATTGAGATCCATTTAGTGGTGATGACAAGTGTTTAAAGGGAATGTGTCATCAAAAAATGACTCGTTTAAATCCCGTTTTACTTTAAACACATTTTTTAGGAATGTTTTTTTAATTTTTCATATCACTTTCAATATATAATTTTTTTTTTTTTAGAATTCTTAAATCTTGCAGATTTCACTTTGGCTACTAGGCCTTGTTTGCACTGCAGTTAGAGAGATGCTTTACAGTAGCTTCATGCACATAGGAGCCTTAAGACCTGACTCAGTCCCATTGACTTCTATAGGAGAGTTTTCTAGACATGCTCTGTGACCTGGGAAGAAGTCAGTGTTCAGGGAGGTGAATGGGTGAACTGGGACATCTCCTCTTGTGACTGGCGGATCCAGTGTTATCTATTCACACTGGTGTCTCCTTTCAGTTTAAACCTCTTTGTGCTGATAATGAGCAGACAGCTGAGAATCTTTCTCTACATAACAGGAAGTGTCAGACTACTAGGCGTATTGGCCAAAGTGAAAACTGCAAGACTTAAAGGGGTTGTCTCGCTACAAAGAATAGCTTTCAAATTGTAGGGAACACAAAATAAAGACATTTTCCAAATATATTGCTTTGTTCATCTGTTTTTGTTAAGGAGATACAAGTGAATTAATCACCTCCCTGGCTAGTTCAGTTCCCTCAGTAACGGACCTGTGTACAGCTCTCCCCCCTGCTGTTTGTTCTATGTGATAGCAGTGAGTGAGTGTCCTCACACAGGTCACTACAGCCTCTGTGCTGAGCAGCAATAAAAAGCTTGATTTATCTAAAGTAAACAGCACTAATTAGGGCTTTTGTTTGTGGGATCTGATAAAAAGTCGTGCTTGTTGTTTCAGAGTAGCTTCTGAGCTAATCTTATCTAATTAGCTACTGAAAACACAGATTTGAATACACCACAGAGCTGTATGCAAATTAGTCAGTCTTAACCAGGAAGTGACAGAGTATTTCATTCATGCATCCTATGAAACTCTGTAGGGAGACAACTCCTTTAAGAATTATTAAAAAAATATTGAAAGTGATATGGAAACTTAAACACATTTTTAAGAATTTTTTTATTATTTTTTTTTGTAAATGTGAGTTAAACAAGTCATTTTTGATGACACATTCCCTTTAAATGGCTGCATCAATGGCTGGATTTGTGACAATCCAAGCTTGCCTGTTCTTGTCTATCTGCCAGATCAGGCAGCTTTGTTGTGAGATGTGTCCTTGGGCTGCTGACTTTAAAATTTTAGCTGGAAATGAGTTGTAAGGATTGTAATATCACATCTATTTTTTTTTTTCTTGTCTAGTTGCTGGCTCGTGACATAAGGCATGAAAGGAATGTCGTGTTGCAGTGCGTCAGATACATTGTCCAAAATAACTTTTTTGACTGCACGTCGAACCAAGAGCTGCAGGTCACCAGAGAGTCATCGCCAACAAAATCTAAGGATATAAATGGAGAAACAAAACCCAAAGTAGAAAATGAGCAGAACAGAGGACTGGGGGACAAAACGGTGCCTATGGCTAGTCCCTTTGTTAGGCATCTGGAACCTATGGATGATGAGATCTGGGAGACCAATGCTAGCTGTGTTGAAACATTTTGTGTTTAAAATGTTTCAAAGATGATGGGACTATTTATTACTTTTAGTTTTGTGTTTCATACTGTACATGTTGAAAGCTTACTTGACGGCAAATCCTGACATGTCTGTCTCGGTAGATATTTGTATTGCACATTAAATAACAATTCTGGAGCTCTGCATTGTGCGATTCCTCTGTTGGGGACCGTTCTCACAGCGTTTTTTCAATGTTGCGCTTGGATACGTTTTGGTGTAGAAACTTAGACCATGATAAACGTGCAAAAACGTATTCATTTCTATTTATACATCACCATTATTTAAAATATAATCATGGCATATGTTTGCGTCCCTTTATGTACTTAGAAAACGTATCCGTTTTTAAACCTTTTTATACTTTGTCAATAAAATCACATGATGTGAATAGAAAAAAATGTAGATAATATGCGTTAAACGTATGCGCTTTAGACCAGACTTTTGGATGCTTCTCAAAAACAATAACCAAACGCAAGCTTTGTCAAACGACGTAAAAAATTTGCAATTTTGACTATACATTTCTACCATTTTACTCCTCAATACATCAAGCTATGCATTTGGATTGTTTCGTACCATCCAAACATATCTGCAAAACGCGGTGTGAACCCAGCCTTATGCCTTCTGGACTGTACAAAGCTTGGCAACTGGGTTTTAACTTTCTCTTTAGCAATGAGTTTTCTCTTGATTCCCTCTAGCAGTGTTAAAGGGGTTGTCTCACTACAAGGATTGCTTTTTCTGTTAAATATCTTGCAAAAACAAGTAATTTGGCAATATGTG
The DNA here is from genome assembly GCA_025379985.1 of Phyllomedusa bahiana. Taxonomy (NCBI): domain Eukaryota; kingdom Metazoa; phylum Chordata; class Amphibia; order Anura; family Hylidae; genus Phyllomedusa; species Phyllomedusa bahiana. The sequence continues at coordinate 10,565 of JAODAL010049054.1, forward strand.
TCCATTAGCAGTGACCTACCTATTCTTAGATATCCCCTCTTGTATGGGCTGCATCAGCTCCTCAGGTCGCTATAGCTACAGACCTGTTCGATCTCTCCTGATAGGCTGCCAGCAGTGGTTGCTATGGCTACAGACCTGGCTTCTACTGCAGCCTAGTAGAAGCAAGTAAACACGCCCCTGAATTCAAAGTGAAACCAAGAAAACAGGACTGAGGTAAGATGAATCAATGTAGTGAGTCAACCCCTTTAAGCTCTGTAAGGAAACACACTTTTATCCATTTATTTCCTGAAGGAATAACAGAAGAATTCCACACTACAGATCAAAGGTCCTCCAGTAATGTTGATATTTCATGGGGAATGCAAGTATTGACTGAAACTGACATGACACTAAATCCAGCAGTTCCTCACAAATTACAATGTATATACATTTGTGAATATACAGACTTCTAATCTCTACCTTGAATTTTAAATGGTTTCTTTGGTCATCTGTAAATAGAAAAATTATGGCTTATTTTGGTCACGATGTATAACTACTTTGTAGTGAGAGGGACAATATGAAATGAAAAGATCAGGTCCGGTTTTAAATGGTGCCCCTTAATGTAGCTAAACGTTTTGGGTGTTAGGCTAGTAAGTGTGTACTTTTCACCACAAACAGGCCAGTGCATTTATGTGGCCGGCGGATTGGCCCGTCTCCGCCGCGGTTGCCGCGTCCAAACCTCGCCGCAAACTCGTGTCTCCTGACGTGGGTTTGCGGCGCTGAGCGTGGTCGCGGCGCAAGTGGGCCGTGGTTTGGAGCGCTGCTTGCGGCGAGGGTTTGCCCCCATGCAAAGTAGTAGGCAGAGGGAAAACCGCGCACCAACCATGGTGATGCCCGCGGCGACACCCACGGCAACACCGCGCGGCCACCGCGCTGAGGACTCCTTGTCAAGAATTGACAGGAGAGTTCTCAAACACGCACGGCAAGGCCGCGTCCCCAAACCCGCGGCGTGTGAATATTAACGCTGTTTCCCATAGGAAACCATGTTAATAAACTGGGCATAATTTGGACGTGGTTTTGGCCGCGGAACCCGCGGCCATAACCGTGGCCAAATCCGTCGTGTGAACAGGGCCTAAAGTTGTCTTTGTTGCCCATAGTAACCATTCAGAGCTCAGCTTTTATTTTTTAAATTGCTCTGGAATAATGAAATTTTCAGCACTGGATCCATGCTGTATCATCGTCACAAAATCCGCGCTTGTGAGCATAGATTTCAGACGAGGATACCACGCTGACTTTCAGAGGTGGATTTTTGCCTCCTATATACTGTATGGAAGGCCTGGAATCGGCCTCAAAGAATTGAGATCTAACTTATTTTCCTGCATTTGCAATAAGTGAGTAAAATCAGCGTTGTTCACAACGCAGATTTTATATTGCAGTCAATGGGTGGCGGTTTAGGGTCGGCTTGAACGCTGTTTTTGAGGTGGATTCAGCGCTGTATCCACCCCAAAATCCGCATCCAAAAAACTGTGGTGAACATACCCTCAGGGTATGTTCACATGGCTTATTTGGATGCTGATCTTTCAGTGCCCAAAACAGCATCAAAACCATGCCTGAAACGTGTTTCTTCAGAAGGTTTGAGATGTGTTTCTGGTGAGGTTTCGGGCAAGGTTTTCAACACTGTTTCCACACATACAAATTAATAGCCAGGAAAAAAGCTGCACCTAAAAACGCGCAGAGAAACGCATCTATAGATGTGCAAAGGTTTTGAAACTTTCCATTGATGCCTATGGGGATTTTCAGCGCTGAGAACGCTTTAAGAATTGACATGACACTTTTTTTCAGAGCCCAAAACGGCATCCAAAGCAGCACCTAAAATGTGCGTAAAAGCCTCGTCGTTGTGAACTTCAGCACTGTTTTACATAGGAATCAATGAAAATGAACTTGGGGCGTTTGAGGCTTTTCTGATGCTGTTTTAGGAGCGGAAATGCTCCGAAAACCGCATCAAAATCAGCCGTGTGAACTTACCCTTAGACGATTTTGATAAATGCATCCCATAGTGTCCAGAGTAAAGCAAATAATATGGAAGCAGCATCTTTTGTATGCAATTTGATGTTTTGACTTTGAAATCTTTATGGACAAGTTCTGATATTGTTGTGATGAGAGAATTGTATTCCAAATGTGTTTAGTTAACCTTTTGCTTATTAAACATTCTCACTAGAGTCTCCCATGTTTTATTTCACAGTTTAATAGGAATGTGGGTTAGGTTGGTCATAGACATACAGGTCCGTTTTGCTCTATTTGTGACTCTGGATAAACAGCCAGTGTATTCCCTGTGCTTCACAGTAAAAATGCTTACAAATGCACATGATACAATATGAAGGCACAATAAAATATTTATATGGGTAGTCTTTGGACAGGCCTTTCTTACGAGCACCTGACAAGTTGTTGTCCTGCTGTTCAGGGGATTTTCACATGGCATTTCTTAGATGTGTGTTTGGATCTGTGTTTTCTACGGACCCAAACGCATCTGACAATGTGCAGTGTGATTTACCTTGCTTTCAATGTAAAACGCACATCGGCATTCTGACGAGTATTCACCGATGAGGGTCTTTCTGATGCGTCTTTCAGATTTGTTCAAAGAATTGACATGTCAATTTATGATCCATTTTACGCAGCAGATGCCCTATTTAAAACTATAGGGTGCGTTCCTATTTAAACGTATTCAAAACTCCGTGTGAACATACCCTTGCACTTCAATACGCCCAAAATGCGGCCTGCAATTACAGTAATTCATAGCTCTCATAGAGAGCTATGAATTACGTCAGTCTTTCCCGACGCCTATTGAACGCCGGGGGAAAGAAGTGACGTTACTACTTTCCGCCGTTTACGCGGTGGGGATAATGGAAGACGCTCCCCCTTCTGCGCTGGCCAGCATGTACTTCTAAAACACCTGGCGTATTGCGGCGTGTACAATACGTGCCACAATACACCGTGTGAATATACACTTACAACAACCTAAAGTAATCTGAGAATAACCGAAACAGGAAGGGTGCTTTCACACTGTGCGTTTTTGATGCGTTCTTTGGATGCGTTTTTGTACAGGAAGGCACAGCAATTAATGATATACATTGTTGCACTAAAAACGCATCAAAAACGCACCGTGTGAAAGCACCCGAAGGGTCTCATTTATCAAAGCTGTCTGGCAGTAAGTCTTTATTGCAAGTTACTAACCATGACCTACAAGGCTCTCCATAACCTCTCTCCTCCATATAGATCTGCCTTAATTTCCAGCTATCTCCCCTCAGGCAATCTCCTCTCCGCTCCTCACAGGACCTTCTTCTCTGCTCTCCTCTTGTCAGCTCCTCACATAACCGTCTCCAAGACTTCTCTCGTACTTCCCCCACACTCTGGAATGCACTGCCTCAACACATCAGACTCTCCCCCACTTTCACCAGGTTCAAAAGCAACCTGAAAACCCATCTCTTTAGGATAGCCTACAACCTATAGTAACCCTGCTGTCACTACACCCTCCACAAACATGTCCGCCCCTCACCTTCTGTCTCTTTCCCCCTTCCTTGTAGATTATAAGCCTTCGTGGGCAGGGTCCTCTCTCCCTCTGTACCTGTTAGTCACAGATTGTCACTATTGTACTTGTTTGACTTATGTATGTAACCCCCTAAATGTACAGCGCCCTGGAATCAATGGCGCTCTAAAATAAATAATAATTGCCCATAGCAACCAATTGGAGCTCAGATTTCATTTTTTTCAAAGTAGTATAAGAAATGAAAGCTGATCTCTGGTTGCTATGGACAAACAACATTTTCAAAGTAGCCAATTTTGATAAATGAGGCCCTGAGTTTTCAGTGTTCCTGTGGCTTCACTGCAGTGAAAATACAGTTTGTCTTGTTCATGTAATGCACAGACATGTCTTGTAATGTCCATACAACTCCCATGCATTAAAGCCGAGTTCACATGGCATATTGCAGCACCTACCTGTGCGCGCTGCAATATGTGCTCTTGAAAGTACACACTGGCCAGCACGTTCTTTCAACAGCGCTACAGCTCGGCCTCCTATTCAGTCTAGTATTCCCGGGCGCGTAAGTGACATGTCGCTTTTTTCGGGCACGTTCTGTAATCTGGAGAATGCTTCTGGTTATCATAGCACTCTGAGTGCTTTGATTTTACCATATTTGCGGGGCATACTTTGGGGGCGTTGAAGTATGCCCCGCATGTACGTTGAACATACCCTAAACATGTATAAATGACATGCATACAAAGTTGGAGAAAGCAAGTGTGTTTGTAAAATATGTGGAGGCTGAATGACTGTAAAGGGTAATGAATGGATTTCTTATGGATTTTGCTCATGGAAAATTCACAACGGATGTCTCTATAAGCCAGAATTTTTTTGTGCTAAAATTTACCTGCGGTGCGGATTTTTAAATGTCAGTCTCCATCATGCATTTTGTGCAGCTTTTTTGGGATTTTTACATCACGACATTAATGAGGGTAGTCTAAATTCAAAGTAAAATCTGCAACAAAGCTGCACCAAAATCTGCATGATCTGCTATTTGATTTTTAGCTTTGATTTTTCTGCAAAATCTTTCCACCCCAAATCCATGCCTTGTTCATTCACCCTGAAACTAACTGACCATGCCAAATTTGAAAAATGAGGATTCAAAGTGGGAAGTTTTTTTTTAGTCAACACTTGCATATATCAGCGTTGCCAAGTATAACAAAACACCTTCTTGTTTTTGTATAAACTTTTTATAAAAAATGTATATCTTACATCGTAACTTTGCAGTTCTTATAAGCATATAATTTTTCCACAATGTATCTCGTTTTGTTACAATTTTCATTCATAGGAAATCAATCCTCATAGCAGTGCATGGCATCCATTTACCATATGCATTAACAATAGGTATATTTCTCAGCAGATTTGCTGCATTGATTTAGACTTTAGTCCTGGTAGCAATAAATATCAAATTTTTTAGTAAATGCATAGCAAACATATTCTTTCAAGATGCAAAGCACTGATTAAAGAGAGCAAGAAAATACTCATCAGAGCTGGTGCCGAAGCCGCAACGTGTCTGAGGAGTTATCCGACATGGACCTCCTTTGTCAAGCGTATGGCTGGCAACATACCGCCAGGGCCGTTCCTAGGGGCGGGCAGGGTGTGCGGTCTCCCGGGGCGCCAAGGCTCCGCTCACCCGCGGGGGGCGCCGCGGCCGCCCTGCCCGCCCGGAGGAGCGCCCCTGACTCTGCGCGACTGTTTTATAACAGTCGCGCAGAGCCAGCAGCTGCAGGAGGAGGTGGGACGGATCGTTCCCGTCCTGACTCCTCCCCTGTATTAGCGTCACAGGGGGCGCACGGCTCTCACCACGCCCCCTGTGACGCTCGATCTCCTCGGCTGGTAGCTCTGCCGCCGAGGAGATCCCTGGGAGCTGCGTGCAGCGTAAGCAGCGTGATGACGTCACGCTGCGTACACTGCTTTGCAGCTCCGGACCGGGACGCGCGGACCCAGGTGAGTTCTATTTTGTTATTTTATAATTGCTTACAGGGGGTATCATTGGCTACAAGGGGGCATCCTGACTACAATGGGGGCACCCCGGCTACAAGAGGGGGCACCCTGGCTACAAGGGGGGCACCCTGGCTACAGGGGGGGAACACTGGCTACTGGGGGGGAACACTGGCTACTGGGGGGAACACTGGCTACATGGGGCAAACTGGCTACAATGGGGGCACTCTGGCTACAAGGGGGGCACACTGGCTACAAGGGGGGCACACTGGCTACAATGGGGGCACACTGGCTACAAGGGGGCACACTGGCTACAAGAGGGCACACTGGCTACAAGGGGGGCATCACTGGCTACAAGGGGGCACACTGGCTACACGGGGGGAACACTGGCTACAAGGGGGGAACACTGGCTACAGGGGGGCATCACTGGCTACAATGGGGGCATCACTGGCTACAGGGGGGGCATCACTGGCTACAATGGGGGCATCTACTGGCTACAATGGGGGCACACTGGCTACAAGGGGGGCACACTGGCTACAAGGGGGGGACACTGGCTACAATGGGGGCACACTGGCTTCAATGGGGGCATCTTGGCTACAATGGGGGCACACTGGCTACAGGGGGCACACTGGCTACAAGGGGGGCATCACTGGCTACAATAGGGGCACACTGGCTACAAGGGGGGAAAACTGGCTAAAAGGGGGGAACACTGGCTACTGGGGGGCATCACTGGCTACTGGGGGGCATCACTGGCTACTGGGGGGCATCACTGGCTACAGGGGTGGGCATCACTGGCTACAGGGGTGGGCATCACTGGCTACAGGGGGCATCTACTGGCTACAGGGGCATCTACTGATAACAGGGGGCATCACTGGCTACAATGGGGGCACACTAGCTACAAGGGGGGCATCTCTGGCTACAAGGGGGGCATCTCTGGCTACAAGGGGGCATCAAGGGCTACAGGGGGCATCTACTGGCTACAGGGGGCATCACTGGCTACAATGGGGGCACACTGGCTACAATGGGGGCATCACTGGCTACAGGGGGCATCACTGGCTACAGGGGGCATCTACTGATAACAGGAGGCATCAACTGGCTACAGGGGGTCATCAACTGGCTACAGGGGGTATCACTGGCTACAGGGGGCATGTACTGGCTACTACCTGGCTATAGGTGGCTACTTTATGGCTACAGGTGCTATTACATGGCTACCATATGAGATGATATAGTTGGGGAGTTTGTATAGAGATAGGAATTGGTTGGAAAATGCTGATAAAGTGGGGAGTCTTAAGATATTTGTTTTGTAAATTTTACAGTAAAGAGTCGGGAGTAGTCTTCATGGCGTCTGGGACAGATGGCGAAGAAGAAGAAGAGAAAGAGAACAACTCTTCAGAGACGTCTCCTGTGAGTCACTAGATATAAATTTACTGTAACCATTTATATGTCTGCAGAGCCTATGTACAGCTGGTATCCACTACTGTATGCTGGTAATATTGGTTGAAGTATAATGGTTTGTATTCAGTAATGGTCAGTTTGTATTATTCAGTCACTATGTGCTGGTGATATGTGGTCACGGTGTTGCTGTATTTGGTCATTATGTGGTGATATGTGGTGATGGTGTCGTGGTATTATTCGGTCACTGTGCTGGTGATATGTGGTCTTAGTGGTCTTGGGATTCTGGTTTCGTGTAGCAGTGTTATTTGGTAACTGTATGACTATTATCTAGTAATTTTATATGTAGCATATTGTGGTAAAGCTTTTTGTATATTTTAGATTTGGTTGATGGTGATGCACTGTGTTTCATTATGGCGCATTATGTTACATGGGGGGGGGCGAAATTTCTCCACCTCGCCCTGAGTGACATTTAGCCTAGGAACGACCCTGACATTTAGCCATGTTCTTTTTTTTCATATTTCAACAAGATTTATTAAGTAAACAATGATACAAACAATATCAAAATAGAGTGATTACGCTTACAGATGTGGCAGGCATTCAGAATAAAAAAGACAGCAAATGTCAAAAGAAGGACGCGGCATGCTTGGAAGCAATAAACAGACACTACCGCGTACAAATAATGAGATGCATGTAACCATGCTGTAGTCGGGAATCGTAGCCATGTTCTATAGATGCGTGAACCATTGTACGTCAAAGCTTGGCGTAATCTGCGCTAGACACAACACTTTTGAATGCGGCAAACATGCGAGGGGGGCACGTTGCACCAAAATTGTACGATGTACCAGAAATGCGTCAAACTTAGGCGCAAAACTGTTGTACAAATCCATGCCAATAAATGTTGGCGCAAAGAATCTACACACCAGTGTTTGACACAGATTGTGAGACACTTTACTGTCGGATCGAACACTATTAAAAACAGAGATAGAACTGGCGAGTCTCCGCCAGGTTCATGCATGTCCCCTTTGGGCGATGTTCACACGGCTTATTCTGGGACATATTTCAGCCTGTAATTCGCGCCGTACTGCGCTAAATACGGGGCGAGATACGTCCCAGTCATTACGGTAATCCACAGTTCTCAGAGAATTATGGATTACGCCTCCTCTCCCCGCTCGCACAATACGCCAAGCGGGGACATAAGGGACATGTCAATTATTCACGGCGTATACGTGCTGCTAGTAATGAATGTCCATGGGGCCGACGGGCTGCCCCCCCTCCCCCGTACTCACGGCGTAACTGCGGGGCGAAATACGTCCCGCAATTAAGCCATGTGAACATAGCCTTAGTCTTCTCTAAAACATAGGAGGTACGCAAGATTGCAAAGAGGGACACGTCAGGCCACACCTCTAACCACACCGAAACACATACATGCTAACTTTTTAGATGGCCAAAAAGGGACACATTTTCAGGATCACATTGTATCCAATGATGAAATATTAAGTAAGTTGATTAATATACAGCGAGGAAGCAATCAGATACGTTTTAAAGCTAGATAGTCAGATTATTGACGCAAATCTATTTCCCAAATGAAAAAGTGGGACATCTATAGACCTGGGTTAAAAATAGGGAAACTTGGGTGGTATGTTCTTGGTGTACTTGACCACTCAGATACAGTGTACCATTATGGCTCTCACCCTGCCTTAGATAGCATTTATTAGGGTGCTTTCACACGGTGCGGTTTTGGTGCGTTTTCTGTGCAACAATGTATAGCTTTAATTGTTGTGCCTTCCTGCACAAAAAAACGCAATCAAAAACGCACCAAAAAAATGCACCGTGTGAAAGCACCCTTAGGCCGTGTTCACCCAGACGGATTTGTAAACCGTATTGAGCTAACAAATCCGCCGTGAATAAGGGGCGGGACGGGGACGGGGCGCCGCTCCCCGGCCCCATAGACTTGCATTATCCACGGCGCGTATTGCGCATGTCACTTTCTCCCCCCGCGGCGGATTCGCCGAGCGGGGAGGAGCGACGGAATCCACTGTTCTCTATGAAAGCGGTGGATTACCGTAATGACAGGGACGGATTGGCGCCGTACTGCAGCGCAAATCCGGCGCGGAGTACGGCTCCAATCCGCGCCAAAATAAGCCGTGTGAACGAGGCCTTAGGCACATGACTGCCACATAAATCAGCACTCAGCAATATCCCCACAAGGGGCCAATTAAGTATCGGCAAGGTTCACTGCCAGGGACCATGTCTTAATCTCTTTGAAGCACCGGGGACGGGTGTCCGACTACAGGTGCGCTCATTCTGCCAGCATTCTGCACACGCCCCCACTTCCTAAGCACGTGTGCTGGCTCTCTGAGATCTAAAGGGCCAGCACGCCGGTAATTGGCTAATTGTCGGTGCTGACCCTATATATTCTGAGCTCCTCCCTCACTTCCCTGCCAGATCTACAGTGCTCTAAGCTTTAGAGAAAGTGTTCTAGAAAGTGTTCTTGTTCTAGTGTGTTCCAGTCCCTTTGCTATGTTTCCCGACCACAAACCTTTGCTACCTGTCCTGACCCTCCTTCCATGTCTCCCTCCTCAAGCCTCTGGTCCTCAACCGGTTTTCCTAGGAGGATGTCTCTCCTCCTCCAGTAACCAACTCTGTTGATATCTTTGAAGCGAAGGAGATCTTGGCCACAAAAACCATCAGGGGAAAACGGTTCTTCCCTGTTGACTGGAAGGGGTTCGGGCCTGAAGAGAGGTCCTGGGAACCGGAGGCTAATATCTTGTTCACAGCTTTCTTTTACCTAAAAAGAGGGGGAGACCTAAGGGGAGGTACTGTTACGGGCAGCGCCGCAGCCGACATGTCAGGCCACGGGTGCACCATGTCCCTTCTCCCCGCCAAGGATGGGTGACGCTGTAGCCCACGCGTCGGCTGCAGGCGTGCTCGTTCTGCCGGCAGATACTCACCTAGCTACGCTCCTGCTTGTCCGCGCTTCTCTGCCTAGAGCGCACGCGTCGGCTCTCTGGGATTTAAAGGGCCAGTGCGCCGGTAATTGGTTAATTGCTGGGCGCTGACCCTATATATTCTGAGCTTTTCACTTCCCTGCCAGATCTACAGTGCTCTAAGCCTTTGGCAAAGCGGCCTTGTTCTACCGCGTTTCAGTTCCTTTGCTAAGTTTTCTGACCACAAACCTTTGTCACCTGTCCTGACCTTCCTGCCTGTCCCCGACTACAAGCCAGCCTGACTGTTCTGTTCCTCGCCCGCCACTGCAGGCAAGTCGCGCCAGGGGTAGGGACCTCGGGGTTCGCCTGCCGCAAAAAATCCAACCTGCTTTGCAGCGGGCTCTGGTGAAAATCAGCGGCCACTTTGGCTATGTTCACACGGCTTAAAATGGGACGTATTTCAGTCCGTAATTACGCGCCGTAGTGCGCAAATTACAGCTGGAATACACCCCAGTCATTACGGTAATGCACAGTTGTCAGAGAACTATGGATTACGTCTCCTCTCAATGCTCAGCGAATCCGCCGCGGGGGGAGATAAGTGACATGTGAATTACCAGCGGCGTATACGCGCCATGGTAATACAAGTCTATGGGCCGGCGAGGTGCCGGCTCCCCCACTCCCGCCCCCGTCCACATGGCGTAATTGCGGGGAGTAATTACGCCCCGCAAATAAGCCGTGTGAACATAGCCTTAGACCCCGCTCCCTGGTGCAGCTTATACCATCGCTGCAGTGGGACAACGGATCCACTGATGACTCAGTGATGATCCCTATTCAATCACAACAAGCAGAGATCCTGAAAGCCATAAACAATTGATAGAGAAAGCATAGTTGAGAATTTTAAATAATGCTTAAAAATTATAGGCTATCAATATTTGATCACTTGGGGATCTTACTCTTAGAATCCCCTGAAAGGGACAGAGCACTGCAAGCCCTTCTTTATTTACCAGAGTACATATAGTAGTGGTTGGGCCAGGTATTACAGCTTAACCCCCTTTACTTGAATAGAAGTCAGCAGCTTTGAGCTGCAGTACCAGGCACAACCACTACTAAATGTATGGCGCTGGACCTTGTATACAATAATGGGATTTAGTGCATTGAATTGTCAGAGGTACCTAGAGTCAAGACCCCCCACTGATCAGATATTGATGGCCTGTTGTAAGATAGACCACTAATATAATATTCCTGGAAAACTCCTTCAAGCAGTTAGGGTATGTTCACAAAGCGTTTTTTTTTTCATGGCGCCTATTATAGTGTATAAAAGGCAGAAAATCTCACTCAAATTTTCAGCGTTGTTACCTTATCTGAATTCGGTGCTTACAAGCTTGGAATTTCTGGCAAGGAAATGACGCAGATTTGCCGCTTACGTTTACAGCGCTGAATTCCATCGTGTGAACATACCCTTAGAGGGGTTTTCAATTCTCATAAAATTCGGAGATGGTGTGTTATACTAATTGTGAGTTACAAGAACAAACAAGTGAGTGCGCTCAGGTTCTCTCATTGCCCCAGCATTAATGCGATTTGCTAAAAGACGAACGAGCAGATATTCTGGTTTATCACTCATACAATAGTATAAGGGTATGTTCACACGGCTGATTTTGAGGTGGTTTTCGAAGCCTTTTTGCCATACATGCCAACTCTCCCGTTTTTGGCGGGAGGGTCCCGCTATTTGGGGTCCCCTCCCGCCCTCCCGGGGGAGTTGGCATTCCTCCCGCCGCCTGCAGGCGGCGGGGGTCCTTTAAATTACCGCGGCGCAAGAGTAGCGCTGGTGCGCTACTCTTGCACCGCGGGACCGCTCCTACAGGCGGGTGCAGCGGCCGCTCACCCGCCCGCGGTCTCACTGTGCGGGGAGGAGGCAGGAGGGATCGCTCCCTCCTCCCTCCTCTCCCTGTATGTACGGCGCCGGTGTGTGCGCCGGTGTGTGTGCGCCGGACATACAGGTCAACGGCGCAGGGGGAAGTGACGCGCGGCTGCAGGGGAGTGACGCGCGGCTGCTCTCACTTCCCCCTGCGCCGCTGAGGAGATCGGTCGGGAGCGGCCACGCTGCAGGAGCCTGGTAAGGTAAGTGGATTTTATTATTTAATTTTTATTAGCTTTGGGGGCTCTACCTGGCTAACAGAGAGGGCAACTACCTGGCAACAGAGGGGGCACTACCTGGCAACAGAGGGGGCACTACCTGGCAACAGAGGGGCACTACCTGGCAACAGAGGGGGCACTACCTGGCACCAAAGGGGGCACTACCTGGCAACAGAGGGGGCACTACCTGGCAAACAGATGGGGGCACTACCTGGCTAACAGATGGGGGCACTACCTGGCTAACAGATGGGGGCACTACCTGGCTAACAGATGGGGGCACTACCTGGCAACAGAGGGGACATCTACCTGGCAACAGAGGGGACATCTACCTGGCTAACAATGGGGGCAACCTACCTGGCAAACAATGGGGGCAACCTACCTGGCTAACAATGGGGGGCACCTACCTGGCTAACAAAGGGGGGCATCTACCTGGCTACAAATTTGGCTCTACCTGGCTACAGAGGGGGCATCTACTTGGCTACAAGGGGGCATCTACCGGCCTGTAAGGGGCACTACCTGGTTATGGGGGGCTACTACCTGGCTATAAGGGCATCTACCTGGCTTTCTTCCAAAGCCGTTATGCAGTTAGGTGGAGTGGGTGTGGCTTTTTTGAAGGGGCGTGGCATACCAACAAGATGGGCGTGTCCATGCAAATTTTTGCCGCGGCGCGCTTAGCGCGCCGCCCACTAAATTCTCCTGCTTTTTCATTTTCGAAAGTTGGCAACTATGCTTTTTGCTCCCAAAACAGCATCCAAAATGCTCCCAGTTCATTTTAAATCCAATGACAGATATGTGCCAAGGAGATTGTTATATGGCATATCAAGGTCAGGGCCGTTCCTAGGGACAGGCAGGGCGGGCGCCCGCCCGGAGGAACGCCCCCGACTCTGCGCGGCTGTTATGCGCAGAGCCAGCAGCTGCCAGTACAGGGGAGGAGGCAGGACGGATCGGCTTTCACCACGCCCCTTGTGACGCTGCGTCCCCTCGGCGGCAGAGGCAGCTCTGCCGCCGAGGAGATCCCTGGGAGCTGCGTGACAGTGTAAGCAGCGTGATGACGTCACGCCGCTTACACCGCTCAGCAGCTCCGGACCGGGACGCGCGGACCGAGGTGAGTACTTTTTTGTTATTTTATAATTACTTACAGGGGGCATCACTGGCTACAAGGGGGGGGGGGGCATCACTGGCTACAGGGGGCATCACTGGCTACAAGGGGGGGGGCATATTACATGGCTACCATATGAGCTGCTATAGATGGGGAGTTTATATAGAGATAGGAATTGGTAGAGCAGTGCTGATAAAGTGAGGAGTCTGAGGTGTTTGTTTTGTATATTCTACAGTAAAGAGTCGTGGCCGGGAGTATTTGTCATGGCATCTGGGACAGATGGAGAAGAAGAATAGAAAGAGAACAACTCTTCAGAGACGTCTCCTGTGAGTCACTAGATATAACTTTACTGTAATCAATTATATGTCTGCAGAGCCTGTGTTTAGCGAGTATCCATCACTGTATGCTGGTAATATTGGTTGTAGTATAATGGTTTATATTCAGTAATGGTCAGTTTGTATTATTTAGTCACTATGTGCTAGTGTTATGTGGTCATGGTGTGCTGGGATTATTCGGTCACTGTGTGTTGGTGATATGTGGTCCTAGTGGTCTTGGGATTCTGGTTTTGAGTAGCAGTATTATTTAGTAACTGTATGACTTATTTAGTAGTTTTATACGTAGCACATTGTGGTAAAGCTTCTTGTCTATTTTGGCTTGGGTTTCTGGTGCTCCACTGTGTCGCACTATGGCGCCATATGTTAAGGGGGGAGGGGGGCGCAAAATTTCTTCACCTCGCCCTGAGTTAAATTTAGCCTAGGAACGGCCCTGCATACCACCCCTTCCTTTTATACGTCATCACATCGCCATTTTGTGAGCATATATCATTAAAATCAATACACTTTATTAACAAAATATCTACTGAGTAATTATCACTATTTAATATATACAATTAAAAGAAGGTAAGCACCGCTAAACGCTATCGGCATAATAACTGATCATAGGAATGCACTCCATCGGCATGCCTCGTTCAGTCCAGCTGGTGTGAGGGCATTTAAATAGGAAATCCAATATACTTCTCGCTGCATAAGTCGTTTTGCAATAGCTATCTGATCCCTGCCCTCCACCTTTTCTAACACACACCATCTGAGCTCACTAACATTATGCCTATAATTCATGAAATGCCTTGCTACTGATGTTTCGCCAAATTTCTTTTTATCAATATCATCTTTTTTGTTTTCCCCAGCTTTTTGGGATTCTATTTTTGTTTTGAACAACCTGATTTGTGATCGATGCTCATTTAGTCTGACACGAATCATTCTAGTAGTTTGTCCTACATACACAGACCCACAGGGGCACTTCAACATGTACACAACATTACATGTATTACATGTGAAGTAACCCCTAATGGGAATGTTGAAACCTTTTGTAGGATGCGTGACACTTTCTCCTTTAATAATACTTGTACAGTTTTGGCATGAGAGACAGGCAAACGTACCCCTCTTTTGTGTTCGTAAGAATTCCTGTCTACTAGTTCGTACCTGCATATCTGAATGTATAATGTGATTAGAGATAGATTTACCCTTAAGATATATGAAACGTGGATATTCTTTAAAGAGATGCCCATACTTTGCATCACTCTGTAACAATATCCAATGTTTAAATATTGTCTTTTTAATTAACATAGCATGTTTATCATATACAGAGAAAAAATTTAACCTAGATTGATTTTGATTTTTACTGTTAGATCTTTTAAGACATTCTGCTCTAGGTAATGCTCCAACTTCATCAGCTACTTTCTGTACTTCATTTTTTGGGTAGCCTCGTTCAACAAATTTATTTATGAGATTTATTTTATGTTTTTCAAATTCTTCTATTGAAGAGCAAATACGTTTCGCTCTCAAAAATTGGCCTTTGGGTATTGCCTTAACACCTGGTGCATGTTGGCTATCATACCTCAGGAGATTGTTATGTTCTATTTCTTTGGAATATAGTGTTGTTGTAATTTGATTATTCTTCCTTACAACACATACATCTAGAAACGTAACCATCTCCTGACTTTTGGTGAGTGTAAATTCCAATAATGGATGTATGCTGTTAATATACATCATGAATGCTTCCAACTCTTTCTCACTTCCCTTCCATAAGACGAACACGTCGTCCACGTTTCTCAGCCAGCATTTAATATGCTGACCATAGACACTGTGAACGACATGTTCAGACTCCACAGTTTCCATATAAATATTCGCATAACCAGGGGCTAGTGGGGACCCCGTCGATGTCCCTTGCTGTTGCATATATATATCTGATCCAAATCTGAAGTAGTTTTTATTTAAAACCCATTCTAATAATCTCATAAGAAACGCAATCATATCATTAGAAAGATTATGATTCTGTATCAATTTTGTATGTACTGCCTCGATTCCTTCTTTCCTAGGGATATTTGTATACAAACTTTTTACGTCAAGGGTACATAAAAAAGTAACATCATCCATTTGCATATTTTCAATGAGATTAAGAAATTGGCCTGTGTCTTTAAGGCATTGAGGAAGCTTCTGAACTATTTCTTGTAAGTAACTGTCCACATAGGACGCTATTGGATGGAACACTGAGCCACAGTCTGACACGATGGGTCTGCCAGGAGGGGTCGTAAGGGACTTATGGATCTTTGGTACAAGGTACAGTATCAGAACTCTAGGGTTCTCACCTGTTAATCATTTTAAGAGTGTTTGACTAATAATACCTTGTGTATACACTTCATTTAATATTTCATCTATTTCTCTCTTAATTTCCATAGTAGGATCTTTTTTTACTTTTTTATATATTTCCTTATCCATAAGTTGTGTCTCTGCCTCTCTGATATATGCCTTTTTATCCATTATGACCGTGGCTCCGCCCTTGTCTACTTTTTTAAAAATTACTTCTTGATTTTTCTGTAATTCACTAAGCGCCTGTCTTTCATTTCTACTGATGTTATTTTGTCTCTTTCTTTCTTTGACTTTATCCCATTTTTTAATAACCTCATTTTTACCACCTGTTGGAACGATATAAGTAGGGGACTGTTAATGTCTGGGTCATATGTACTCCTTTTTAGACATTTAATGGGAATTTCACTAGTAGGATGGGGTCTATCACCGAAACACATTTTCAATCTTATATTGCGACAAAATCTAAAAAAATCAATTTCAAAATCAAAATTTTTTTGCTGCTATTGTGGAAGAAAATTAAGTCCCTTATTGATTACATTTTGTTGATCTACAGTCAATGGTACAGATGATATATTCACAACTAAGTTGTTTAGTTTTTCTTGCGATTTTGTTTGGTTACTTTTTTCTTCTTTACTACAACATCTCGATCGTCCGGTTGTTCTCCACTCGTTGTATCTGTTCCCACTGGCTCCCTTATAAAAGGTTTCTGTTTAATATTAGATCTTAATGTCATCGGTTTCTGATGTGTGGTTTCAGAGTCTGAAGACGCTATGTCTGAATTCGCTTTATGACTCATTCCCTGGTTTCTTCTTCTAAATTTTCTTTCAGTGGCCCACGTATAGACCTTATCTTGTTGGTAGTCCTTAGTGTCTCTTTCAAATTTTCTAATTTTCACTTTCATAATTTCTTCCTTGAGTTTGGTTAATTCCTGTTTAATTTGCTGTTTTATTTTTTCATATGTATCACATAGTATGGTTTTTAGATCATCCTCTATTTTTTCAATCTCTTTTCTAATGTTTGCTATGGCATTTTGAAGGTGTTGCACTGTCAAAAGCATTAAATCCAGGGAATATCTATTTGATATTGCATACCATTTTTCAACATATTTCACATCATCCTTCATAAGTATTGGTGTCAGGGGGGCTCCGTAAGCCACGAGGAATCCTCTGTACTTTTAGATATTCCGTCATGAAGGATGATATGAAAAAATACAACAGCAAATTAAACAGGAAATTAAACCCAAAAACTAAAGGGAAGAAATTATGAAAGTGAAAATTGAAAATTTGAAAGAGACACTAAGGGATCCCAAACAAGAAAAGGTCTATGTGGGCCCTGAAAGAAATTTAGAAGAAGAAACCGGGGGAATGGTCATAAAGCGAATTCGGGACATAGCGTTTTCAGACTCTGAACCACACATCAGAAACCGTGACATAAGATCTAATTATTAAACAGAAACCTTTTTTTAAGGGGCCAGTGGGAACGATCAACGAGTGGAGAACAACCGGGCGATCGAGAGTTGTAGTAAAGAAGAAAAAGTAACCAAACAAAACGTAAGAAAAACTAAACAAAATTAGTTGTGAAAATTTCATCTGTCCCCTTGACTGTAGATCAACAAAATGTAATCAATAGGGACTTAAAATTTTTTTTTCCCACACAACAAAAATTTTTTGTTTTGAAAAAGATTTTTTAGATTTTGTTGCAAAAATAAGATTGAAAAAGTGTTTCGGGAAGCCCCCCCTCCCTATTTGGAAATTCCCCCTTAAAAGTCTAAAAAAAAAAGTACATATGTCCAGACATTAAAAGTCCCCTCTTACATCGTTCCAACAGGTGGAAAAAATGGGTTTTTTAGAAAATGGGAAAAATTAAAGAAAGAAAGAGACAAAATAACATCAGAGAAAGAAAAAAAGGGGGGCTTTTGTGAATTACGAAAAAAAACAAGAAGTAACTTTTAAAAAAGCAGACAAGGGCGGAGCCACGGTCATAAGGATAAAAAAAAGGGTATCGAGAGGCAGAGGGCTCAAATTATGGTAAGGAATATATAAAAAAGTAAAAAAATCCCTACTATGGAAATTAAGAGAAAATAGATGAAATATTAAATGAAGTGTATACAAAGGTTTATTAGTCAAAAACTTTAAAATCATTAAAAGTTGAGAACCCTAGAGTTCCATACTGACCTTGTACCAAAGATCCAAAGTCCCCTTTCGGGCCCCTCCTGGCAGACCCCCGTGTCAG
>JAODAL010049055.1:0-28486 GCA_025379985.1 Phyllomedusa bahiana
GATTAATATTTTCCCTTGTTAAATGCCAGAGCATGTAAACAATTGATAGACTTCATTCCCCAAAGCCGTACAATAAGTCTTGTTTAGAAGCACAGTCCTCAGTGACTGCGGAGGGAAACCAAAGGTAAGATTAAACCGAGTCTAATTAAAATACCAAGAACTGGAGTCATTTAATGTTACTGTAAATGTCTCCTCTGAAGTTCAAAAAACAGAACTCGCAGACAGTTCTTCTTACAGGGAACATGCAGTGACTGTCAAGAGATATCTATTTGATCTGCTCTTTTTCGGATAAGATAGTGTAATCACTATCAGATGACAATTGCCTTTTTATGGAAGAGGAGAAGGGAAAATGTTGTATATACCATCCATTATTTCACTGTAAATTCAGGCTCAAGTGAATATTGTTAATTTAATATAGGCAGTGCCCGGGTTATGAACAGGATAGGTTCCGTATGATGTTTTTTTAATTAGATTTCGACTTAGGCAAAGGAAAATAAAGTCTATTACCAAATACATTGCTGTTCTGATTTAGTTTCTCTTCGGAGTTAAAGCAGTTCTCAACTCCTGCTTGTGTACACAAACTGCAATATTTCAGCCGGGTTGACTTTCTTCCAATTACATCTGTAGGAAGAAAACAGTAAATGTGACCCTAGATGACAACACACGGGGTGATTTCAAAATACCCGTAATAAAGACCTGTAGTTAATGTAACGTCAGTAGTAAATGGCCCGCGAGTAAAAATCAATGCAACTGTTGTGTCACTAATGGGGATCACATTTATAGTGTAGAAATAAAGCTTAGATAGATAGTGTGTCTTTGCATGTTTATAAATTTGTGGTATTCTCTTGGTTATAAATACCAAATAAAAAAATGAGCACCATCCTTTCTGAATCACCCTGTGTTAATGGGTTGTCTAATGCTTGGATGGGCCATGTCCATCAGAGCAAGAGACATCTATGTAAGGGCTTTGATTTATAGATGAGGGTCCCAAATAGGGGCCCGGCCCTTTAACAATGTATATGTCTCCTGACATGTCTTAGTAAATCCTTGTTTTCCCTGTGAAATAACAATTCTGGTACCTCTTCTCCTATAGCTCTGTGTTGTGCTGTTCCTCTGTTATTCCCCTTAGAAAT
The DNA here is from genome assembly GCA_025379985.1 of Phyllomedusa bahiana. Classification (NCBI taxonomy): domain Eukaryota; kingdom Metazoa; phylum Chordata; class Amphibia; order Anura; family Hylidae; genus Phyllomedusa; species Phyllomedusa bahiana. The sequence goes on from JAODAL010049055.1 coordinate 1,134, forward strand.
GTATTACTGAATTTGTCAGATGGGTGTTACTTTTCCAGTGGTCAAAGGGGTGTGTCCTGCACGCAATAACTGTCAGCATTTATTGGACAATGTCAGACTTTGCAGGGACACAACCCAATTGGTAACACCCAGCTGACAAATTGGTAATACATTTCTAAGAGGAATAACAAGGGAAGCACACAATACAGAGATCTAAGAGAAGAGGCTCCAGAATAGTTATTTCATGGGGGACACTAATATTTACTAAAACAGACGTGTCAGGAGATGTCACAGGACCTCTATAATTATACTAAAGGGAGGAAAATAAGCCATTGCCAGACACTTCTGAGGGAACAAAGAATTGGTTATGTGTATGTGGGACAGTCCCCCCTCCCATACACATGAAAATGTTGTCCAATTGTTATCTTAAATCCATGACCAGTTTACTTAATCACTAATCAATGAATGATCTGATTATTGTTGGGTATAAGGATTTATTTATGTATTTTAATATGGAAATATTATTTATTGTCGATGTGTGGTGGGAAGATATTTTTTATTCATATAAAAGACTTCCTATCTAGCATTTTCATTAACAGTCCCTGCAGCTCGTGTCCTCCCAGTATGATATGGCATAAAATGTAATTTGCACTTAGCCAGACAGAAAATATATCACAATTCATATGAAGAGAGGTGCCACCATTGTATAGAAAATTGTGCATGAAAAACACATGAAAGGTACTGAAAAATATTTGTATACTAAAATATACTAAATATATGATACAAAAAATATACTAAATATTTGTTTACTAAAATATTTCACTTTGCAACATATCCAACATCATTGCTTTTGGCAACAGCTAGCAGTTACGTTTTGGGATTACCTGAGGTATGTCTAATGTATGGTGCATACCATGAATGAATGGAAACTGGAACTGTACTTTGGTTACATACAAAGCCACAGCTGCTAAACTAATTACATCTGTAAGTAAATATAAAGTGATTACCTTGGTGGGACATTAAAACAATGACGTCATATTAATGTAAAGCTATGTTCACACGGCTTTTTCATGCCGTAATTGCGGGACGGATTTCGCCTGCAATTACGGCGTGCGCTCGGCAGCGGGGTCGGGGCCGGGGGGTCGGCTGCCCACCGGCCCCATAGACATTCATTATCTATGGCGCGTATCCCGCCGTGATAACTGATATGTCACTTTCCCCCCGCTCGTCGTATTTCGCGAGCGGGGGGAGGAGACGAAATCCATAGTTCTCTATGAGAATTGTGGATTACCGTAATGACTGGGACTGAAATCCATCCCAAAATAAGCCGTGTGAACATAGCTTAAAGGGTGTGGGCTGTTTCAGGGTTCATTAAGGATATTGTGGTACTTTTTTGTTTATGCTAAATAATGATGGTTTTTTAAGGCAAGGTTGGTGAACCATTTTAATCGCATCCTAACAGGTTTTGCAGATACAAATTCTTTCAGAGAATTACATACTGCTTCGGCTTGTCGTCAAAGGAATAATCCAACATCTTAAAGTCAAGGTATGATCCCTACAATGAACCACAAGGGCTACATTTACTTTCAAAAACTATGCCGACCCCAATCTCATTCCATACCGCTTAACTGACCTAGCATTACTATATTGGACTATGTCTACACAGCACAGGATTTTGGTCGTTCAAAATGCTGAATCTGCTGAAAAATTGACCGTAACCAGCGCTGTGTAGCCCTCAATAGCGCACAGCGTATATTATGTACTTAGGGAAACCTAAAGCGAAAAACGTCCAGCGGAATATAAAACATGATGTATATTCCGTGAGAACGACATGTACGGGGCCATCGGGGATCTGAAATACGACTGCCGGTTTTTGCGCAAAAAAAAACCTTGATGCGGCGCGGTCCAGCAGAGTGAAAATGCCATTGGATTTTGGACGGCTTTTTCACTTTGTTGTGTGGAGCTAGCCTTATTTTCTCTACTACCTAAGGCCTGGTTCACATCTGTTTCAGAGGTTGCCTTATTCTGACAGGCATGTTGTAGCTGTGGCACGTACTCCACATGTAGCACTCAGACCCTACATAGGTTTCTATTGAACCAAACTTCCAGCACCCAAGATAAATATGTGGCATACAGACTACTAAACATGGATATAGCATGCCTATTTGATCAAGGATTTGGGTGCCTGACGCACCATAGATGCCAATCCTGATCATTGATAATACTCAGTCCTTGGAGCGCTCCATCATGGACACTCAATGTAGATCAGCACTTCTAATATCTTTGCATTACACCCAGTAAATTAGAAGCAGGTCATTAATGGTGAAGCTTGAATAAGTAATTTTTTAAATTTTTTGACATTTTGGGAAATGTATAAATAACCTTGTGCCACGTTTAATCATTTTGGGCCTCATTTATCACCACTGTCCAGTAGAAAGACTTGTCTCTGTTGCCCATAGCAACCAATCAGAGCTCAGCTTTCATTTCTTATACAGCTCTTGAAAAATGAAAGCTGAGCTGTGATTGGTTGCTATAAGCTGTGATTGGTTGCTATGGGCAACACGGACAGTCTTCGAGTATGTTCACACAGCATCTTTTAGACTGTATTTCAGGGCATATATAATTGTGCTGCAATACGTCCCAAAATACAACCTGTAACTACAGTAATTCATAGCTCTCACAGAGAGCTATGAATTACCTCCGTCTTCCCTGACATGTACTGTGTGCCTGGTGAAAGAAGTGACATGTGGCCAGTGCGTACCTCTAAAAAAAACGGCGTCTTGCAGCGCGCACAGTTACGCGCCACATGACGCTGTGTGAACTCACCCTTAGTGTTGGACAGTTGTGATAAATGGAACCCAATAATTTTGGTGTGGCAAACAGACTGCAATCGGCCTGATATATTGGGCCACATGTATGACAATTGTGGAGGAACTAAAACTCACTTTGTTGCCCACAGCAACCAATCAGAGCGCCTCTTTCATGTTTCCAGAGCACTATATGAATTGAAAGGGGCGCTCTGATTGGTTGTTATGGGCAACAAAGTGAGTTTTAGGCCCCGTTCACACGGCTTATTTGTCGACGGATTGGCGCCGTATTCCGCGCCGGATTTGCACTTCAATACGGCGCCAATCCGTCGGAGTCATTACGGTAATCCACTGCTCTCATAGAGAACAGTGGATTCCGTCGCTCCTCCCCGCTCGGCAAATCCGCCGCGGGGGGAGAAAGTGACATGCACATTATTTACGCCGCGCTACGGCCCCGCCCCCGTCCCGCCCCTTATTCACGGCGGATTTGTGCGCTCAATACGGCGCACAAATCCGTCGGGAATAAGCCGTGTGAACACGGCCTTAGACCTACACAATTGTCATACATGTGGCCCATTATGTAGACACTAGGACATTCTTTAATTTTAGTTGCTTTTGGGATCAGTTAAAAATTTTTTTAATTACAACCGCTTGTGTGGCCTCTGTTGTAGTTTGGATAAATTTTTTCTTTTTTTTTTAAAATTGTTTTGTTCCCCTTAAATTTCAAATGCATCAAAAAAAAAAGAAAATGGGAAAAGAAAAATGAAGTTTTTTGCGTTTTTTGGGGTTTCAGGGACTTTATTAATTTTTTTAAATTTTAAAAAAATGGGCCCAAACCCCCTTTAACCCCTTTAAAGGACCCAGCCCCTGTTTTTTACCTTTCTGACCCCAGGCCCCATTTTTTTAAAACGGGCTTTTTCAATTTATGTGAAATAATTTTTTGACAATTTTACCTATCCATGTTTATTCAGAGAATGTTTTTCCCCCGTGACCAAAATTGTGCCCTTTTCGATTTTGAAATTTCAAAAATTTCTGCGTGCAAAAACAGATAATTATTTAAACCCCAAAAAAGTTTATAAAATAGCATCTACCATAAAGCCAAATATAGGTTTTGGGAAACATTTTTTAAAATTGGGCTTTTTTTTTTTTTTACAACATTAAGGGGGTTAAGAAAATTTTCAAAAATACATTTTTTTAGGGGACCCCCTCCGGTTTTTTGACGTGGGTTTGAGGGGCCCTGCATGTTAGATTAAACCCCAAAATGAATTTTCCATTAAAAAACTTTTAACCCCCTTAACCCTATTTACAAACCCCCATTTAGGAAGTTTGATAACGCTTTAAATATTTCAAGAAATTAAAACAAAGTTGGGGGGGAAATTTCAATTTTTTTGGTTTTTTAATATTTATTCCCCTTTTTAAAAACTTTAATTTCGGGAAATTTTGAACCCGGGAAATGCAACTTAAAATCAATTCCCCCCGGGCTCCCGTTTTTTAGAGATATCCCAAATGTGGCCTTAGTTTCATTATTTGGCCCCAACCCTAAGCCCCCAAAAAAGGAGGAAACCAAAATACTGGACTCTGGGGTCTCATTTTCCAAATAGAATTTTATTTTGGGCCCATTTTTGGTTTGGGACACCCCAAAGGGGCTAAAACTTAATAAACACCCCTAAATAGAAAGCCCTAATTTTGGAAAAATACAACCCCCTTTTAAAGGGAAAATATCCAGGGGTTTCATTTTGGGAAAAAGACCCCACAGGTGATTCACAAATTTTTTTTTTGCAAAGGCCCGTGGGAAAAATTTAAAAAAATTTTTTTTCCCAAAAATTTTTCCCAATTTTTGCTTTAAAAAAAGGGTTTTTTTTTAAAACCCAAAGGGAAATTTTGGAAAAAAAAAACCCAAAAAATTTTTTAAAACAATTTTTTCCAAGTTCGGGGAAACCCCCACTTTTGGGTGTAAAGGGTTTTCTGGGCGCATGGGAGGGGCGTTTCAAGGGAAGGGGGGGCTATTTTGGGGTTTTGGGCGAAGGGGAAATTTTGGGGGGGGCCATGTTGCATTTGCAAAGCCCCCCAAAGTAGCAGAAACCCGGGGAAAAATTTCCAGAAGTCGGCCCATTTTGGAATTAAAAACCCCCTTGGGGTCTCATTTAGGGGTGTATTCTGGGGATTTTTTTGGCCCAAAATCAGGTGGGTTCCCCTAGTTTTTTTTTTTCAAATTTGGGCCCAAAAAAAAATGGGGGGTGGAAAAAAGCAGTTCGGGCTCATTGTTTTTTAAAATTTCAATTTTCCCGCAATTTGCCGTGGTTTTAAATGATGTGATAACTTTACTATGGGGGTCCCCGGGACAATTACAATGATTTAGATTTTTTTTATAGTTTTTTTTGTTTTTTTACCTTTTTTAACAAAAGTAAAATTTCTCTATAAAAAAATTGCGTTTTTAAAGTTGTCCATTTTTGCAGCCATAACTTTTTTTATTTTGGGGTGTATTCAGAGCTTTATGGGCTTTTTTTTGCCCGGGAAAAGATTTTTAAATTTTATTTGGGGGACCCTTAGGGGGGTGGGATATTTATGCTATGTTCACTTTTTTATTAAGGGGTTTTTTGGGAGGGGGTTTTTGAACAAAATACAGCCAAACTTGGAGTGTTTTTTTATTTTTATTTTTTATAGCGGTTTACTGAAAGGTATAATATGAAATGGTAGCTTTACTCAGCAGGTCAAAACGGGTTACACCGGGTACCCAACTTTTTAATTTTTTTTTGTTTTGAATGCTTTTTTACAATAAAAAACCCCTTTTATTCAAAAAAGGAAAATTCGTTTTTGGGTTGCCAAAAAGTCTTTAGAGCCATAACTTTTAAATTTTTTTGTGCTTGGAGCTGTGTAAGGGGGCCCCTTGGGTTTTTTGGGAAAAAGAAGTTGACATTTTTAATTAGATCCCCTTTTTTGGAGGGGGACGAAAGGGTTTTTTATCGCTTTTTTTAAACCCTTTTTTGGAAGGCCAGGGGGTTTGGGAAGAAAATACTGCAAACCTTAGTGTTTTTTTTTTTTTTTTTTAACAGGGCCTTTACCTGCAGTTTTCTGTGATAAGTTAGCTTTTCTTTTTTGGGTCGCTAAAGATTTTTGGGGGCGGGTAACCCCTTTTTATATAGGTTTTTATGTTGTTGCACTTTAAAAAAAAAGAAAAAGTGTTTTTAGGTGTTTAAAAAAATATTTTTAAAAGCAAACGCTATCTTCTGGGGATTATCATTTTTTTTTTTTTCCGTTTTACAAAAGCTGTTTTAAGGGGCTTTTTTTTGCGGTGGAATGAACTGACGTTTTAATTGGGGACAAAATTTGGATTAAAGGAGTTTTTGATCGCTTTTTTATTAAAATTTTTTGTGCCCCGCGGGGAAAAGAAAAAAATAATCTTTAATTTTTTGTGATCGGTTTTTTTTTACACCGTTCACCTTTTTGGGTTAATTTTAAAATGACGTTTTTTAGGGCCGTCGGTTTTTGAAAGGGCGATACAAAAAAATGGGGACTTTATTTTTTTTTTGATCTTTTTTGGGGCGATTGGCGTTTTTAAAGGGGGGAAAAGGGGGGGTGTACGTAAATTTTTTTTTATTTTCCCTGTTTGTGTTTTTACTTTTTTCACTTTTTTTTTTTTTTTCACTTTTTCACATTTTCCCCCTAGGGGGGTTTGAAGGGGAGATCTTTAATCCCTCCCTTCAATAAGGGAAACAATACCCTAGCTTGTTGCCCATGCTGGTTCCCATGGAAAAAAACTGTCAGTCACGATGCCCCCGGGGCATGCCCCAGGGCACGGCTTTTGGGGGAACGTGACCGTAAAAAGACAACCCCGAAGGGAATCTGTGCCCTCCGTGGTTTTCTGTAGGAAGGCGGGCCCGGGAACGGACGCCCGAGTGTGCGGTGCTGGGCCGCCGCAGGGGAAACCCCCAGGAGGAGCGATCCTCCTCCTGGTTTTCTACTTTGTTATTGCGAAACCCATTGTTTTGCCCCATAATTTTTAAAGGGGTTTTAAACCCGGGCCCCCGCCCCCCCCCAAGCGAAATCCGGGGTTCGGGCCCGACGCTGTGGGGTATTTAGCTTTTAATATACAGCCCCGGAAACCCCGCGCCCCAAAACGCGGGAAAATCTGCTTTTTTGTTCGCCCGGGGTCCCCCCCCCCCAGGAAGTATCCCATTTGTCCAGGTGCGTGAACCCCCAAAAAGACCTGGAAAGTTTTGGATAAAGGCCCCCAAGGTCGGAAAGGGTTTTAAAATTTAAAAAACTATTTTTAAACTTTTTTAAAAATTAGGCTTTCCTCAGAGGTAATTTTTTAGCTCTCATTTGAAAAAACTTTTGTATTACGTCTTTTCCCCCCCCCGGCGTACCTAAGATCGTATGTTTAACGGGGGGGAGAAAAGGGGCATGTCACTTTCTTCCGGCGCCTTTAAAGTGCCACTGACAATGCAAAATGGATGGGGCCAGCCCCCCCCCCTTTCTTTTTGAAGTAAGCATGGGGGCAGCACCCTACTTCCTAAAAAAACAACACGTATTTTCCCCCACGTACATTACCCCACAACCCCAAAACGAAGTCTAAAAAAACCGGGAAGGGTTTTTCACAGGGCGTATTTTGGCACACATTATTGCACATATTTCTCACAAAAATGCATTCCAAAATATGCCCAAAAAAAATGTTCCCGGTCCACCCTTTCCCTAAGGGCGTAAATTAAAAAGTACCCCGCCCCCATTCAGACAAAAAGCCCTATTTTTTCTCTCGCATTTTTGACCAAACCAAAAAAATTAAAAGTAATTTTTAATGTTTTAATTTTTTTCCAAGGGGATAAAATCGCGGGTCAAATAAATTTAAATATAGGAAAGGCCAAAATATCCCGTCTTGGGAAAAAGGGGGCGTCGTTGATTCGGTTGAAAAAGAAAGCGCTTTTTAAAATAAAAAAAACGCGGAAAAAACAAAAAAAAAAGGTTTTGCAACATGCGGTGTTTAAAAATTTTCCCTTAAACAGACAAAAAACCATTAATTTCCCCCCTAGTCTTTGGGGGGGGGTTTGTCCTAAAAAAGGTCCCTTTAAAGCAAAAAAGAAAAAAATTTTAAAGGGCCTTTTAAATTTTTCCCGTTTTTTCAAAATTTTAAATTCCGGGAAAAGGGGAATTCCCCCCCTAAAACCCGGGGGCCCGGGGCCTTTCTTTCATAAACTTTTTCCCTCTATTTTAAAAAAGGTAAAGTCCCCCCCTGTAAATACTGTATCATTATGAAAAGGGAAAGGATCATTACAAGACTCATGTAACCATGTATGTTCCTTTTCAACAGAATGAGCGAGAGTAAACGTTTCACTGCATACCACCAATAGGACATTTAGGGTCACAATAGGAAGAGTTAAAAATAATTTTAAAGGGAAATTTTTAAAAAGGTTTCCCGAAAAACTGCAGCTTTTTGGGAAAAACCCCATATTTGGGGGTAATTTTTAAATTTGACAATGGGCCCTTACTATGCAGATATGCTGAAAATTATGGAAAAAGGGGAAAAATTTTTTAGATTTGGGGGATGAAGGCACTTAGATGGAATTTAGGCTGGGGTCACGTTTTTAAGGACATTTCAGGTATCCATTGGGAAAAAAGGCCTGAATGGACAGCACGACATAGTTGTGGCTGGCCTATTAACATTTTTTAGAAAAAAACAGGTCCTGTTTGGATAATTTTGCTCATTCGGTAATATACGCTTTTCATATACCACCACAAAAACCCCAAAATCCCAAAAACCCAAAGGGTGTGAACTAAGCCTTATTTTTAAAACAGGGGAAAAAACTGTAAAAATTCTTATGAAACATTTTTTTATTTAAAAAGGTATGGTTATCTGTTATCTGTGGGAAAACATGGCAGTAAATGTTTGTTTTCCTGCGCCCACCACAGGAAAATAAAATTCTTGGGGTCACATGTATAAAACTTTTAGATATAAAATCACTTTGGTTCCCAAAAACCAATCAGAGTTCCCTTTCATTTCATATAGTGCTCGGGAAATGAGAGGGGCGCTCTGATTGGTTGCTATGGGGGAACAAGCGGTTTTTTCCCCTATACAGTTTTTCATCATGAGGCCCTGGGTTGTCTGTTCAATAGATAATTGATAGATAAAAGTCACCATTTATGTATGGAGGGGCCCGCTATTCCAACATGCCGACACCTTTCATTTTTCAGGAAATAAGCCACTGTTAGAGGAATCTGAAAGTTTTGTAGTCTGCTCTGCCCATCAAAAATATGTATATTTAGCAAACCTATCAGATGCAACTATTAACAGCAACATTGACAGAACTTTTCCAGCTAAAGTAATAAGGACATGTCCCCATGGATTATCTGATTGGTATTTGCTCTGTTTTGGGGCCGTGTACATGGCCAGCGGGGGACTGCTTTTCTCCACAGTTTGCGGAGATAAGCCCGTTCCCCCTTCATTGAAATTTTCATGTTCTGCCCGAAAACCGTACAGAAGAATGACCATGTTCAATATTTTTCGGCCGGCTGGCGGTCTAAAGAAGTCCGTGGAAACTCGTATGGATTTTTCAAGAGGGAGTTAGACCCCTTTTTTTAGCCGGTTTTCAGAGGGTTTCAAAACCGAAAACCGTCTGCAAAAATGGGGAAAAACCCCGCCAGGGGACATCCCTAAAGTCCTAGCATTCTGGTCCTATGCGGGGGTTTATTTTTTAGGGTTGGTCTGGCATTTGCACTAATTTTGGGGTCTGGTCTGAGGTCTGGATTTATTTTGGGGTCTTATCTGGGGTTTGATTACTTCCTCAATCTCAGGTATGACAAGACTATGTTTGTTTAGTAGCTGATCATTCTGAACATACTTTTCTTGAAACATGCCTCAAACAAATTACATTATTTTAATTAATGGCATTTGCTGCACTATTCTTCACATCAAACATGACAGAATCTGCAATCTCCAAATCAGATATGTATAGAGCCTTAACAGTGCTGTAATCATGATCACTGAATCCTTATCATAGGCCATGAGTATTAGATCAGTGACTTTTCACATCCCTTTTAGCTGTTCAAAGGGGCAATATCCCCTTTATTGTTTACCATGTACAGAATAAGACATTAATTTAAAAGAACTAGATAACCCCTTTAAAAGCATAATGGATGTTTCTCTGTGTCTTTGCTATTAGCCCTCATGGTGTGGACTTCAAAAGCCTTACAAAGAGGAAACTACATCCAGATTTCATGAGTGCTGACAATGTAGTTTTCAGAGATCTGTTACTGTTCTGAACCAGCCCACTCCACATTCACAGTCTGGCAAATACATTGCAGAGCAGCAGATTGAGTAATGTAGGACCGGCTATGTATCCATTACATATGGCACAGCTGAAGAGCAAGGAAAATAATCCAATTTCAATCTTAGAACGACATAAAAGTTGTTTATTTTCTTCTGTCTGTTTCTTGGTTACGATATCTTTACACACAGCATTTTTTGGAAAAAATTCCATGTTTTGTGGAGCTTTTTATGGCATTTTTTTCTGTGTTTTTAGTACATTTTTGCATGACCAGATGTTTTACTAAAGTCTATAGGGATGTATGAAACACACTACAATCAATGTTATTTTGTGGCATTTTGTGACTTTTATTGCGTTTTTTGTCTTTTTTTTTTCTCAAAAAGGCAGCAGGTTCTGGGTATGGTATTTTTCACACTGGGTTCTCTAGAAAACTTAAAAAATATCAGATAAAACACATTACAAATGCAACAGTACAAAGAAAAATTCATGGAATTCACGCCTTTTTTTATACAAGCAAACTGAAAAAAAGAAACTGGAAAGCAAATATGAGTGACGAGGGCCTTGTACATGTTTTTGGAAAAGCTTGGGGACACCAAAGTGGGAAACCCTTACAGTGCAAAAAAAATGTTAGGCATGCCAACTTTAAAATTGAAAATTTCAATAAAAAAACCATAGGGGGCCCCACTGACCCGTCATATTTGACCAGCTTGTATTTTTCAATTTTTTATTGTAGTGTTATAGAGACTACTCCATGGTAAAACATACATGGTATATGGTAAAAAAAAAACTGTATTGTATATGGGGTTATTTTTTTACCATAACGAGGTTCTGTTGGTGGGATATATAGGAGCTTGGCATGGAAGGTTTACACTTGGAATTATTAAAAAAAACAAAAAAAACAAAGTGGGAAAATTAGTTTAATACAACCCCCAAAGGGCCCGCTGCTTAATTAACAGTGAATTTATTCCCCTTTTTACCTTCTATGCATAATTAAACCCCAAATTTTTTGACACGCAATTGGGGGAAATTGTGACATATCCTCAAAAGCGTTTTTAAATTTAAAAAAAAATAATTTTAAAAGGAAAAAGCTGCTTGAGACCAATATTAGTGAGAGCTATTTCCTGTATAGGTTTTGTGTGGGTCATGACAACTGCTGCTTGGCACATGAACATGCAATTATGTTGAAGAATCTGCCTAAATAAAGACCTCATAGACCACTGAATTTATAAGGAACAGGTAAGTATAACTTTAAATATCTTCTTGATATTTGAGACAAGCTGTCAGGTCACCAAGCTGCTTAGAGTCTATGGAGTGGGGAGGGGGAAGCAGGAGTTAGTTACAAATTGAGACAGAGGTCAGAAGCAGAAACAGACATACTGAAATGCCACCAGAACCTGACTAGGACTAAACATCAGCCCTGGGGGGAAACCCCCACCAGCTCACATACAATATCCCCTTCATATCTCATAAAATAGCAGTTGAAAATATGTAGAGCAGTGAATTTTTCAATTCTTGGTCACACTAACACTCAAAAAAAATAGGTCATCAACATGAGAAAGAAAATAAAAGAGACAAGCTTGTACTCATTTTTGCAATCAGGGACAAGTGTACGGTACCACTGTGCTAGCATCAATACAACCAAAAATACTGCCATTAGTGTTGAGCGATTATTATCGACAAAGTTGAAATGCACAGTTTTTTATTTTGATCAAAATTTTTTAGACAGCGATAATTTATGTAAAATCTGTGCATCATCTATTAAAAAATCGCGCCTTTTTTCGGCGCTTCCTGTCTTTTGGGGCCACAAATCGATTACAAATAGAGAAACGTGAATGTGTGGCGACTCTATGGGATGGTAGGTTCATTGGCTGGAAAAACACATACCTTTCCTTTTAATAGAACAGCCCTTCCTTTTTCACCTCATGTCTCTCAGCACTCAACAGTAGGACTGCGCTTTTGCTTGTGTCCAAACGCTCAGCAAAATTTAAACTTTTTCTTCAAGAAAACCTCTACTATTTTGCTGTATCCACAACTTAGTTAGATTGAATCGGGAGATTTATGTAGTTAGCAGGAAATTTTTAAAAAAGCATCAAACCCCGTAAAGTCACGGGGGGAGCGAAGGGGGGGGCCCCCCCGGCGCACAAAAAAAGCTCTATAAAGAAAAAATGGATAAAAATTTTACCAAAACTTAGTGAGACATTCATGCAAAGCTTTAATTAACAGTTTTTATTGAAAATTTCCGGATATTGGGGACCTGATTTATATTAGGATACACATAATAATAATAATAAAAATAATAATAAATTTAAAAATAATTACTAATAAAACTTTATTTCCCATAGCGCCAACATATTTCCCCAGCACTTTAATTTAACCCCCTTTTTTTAAAAACCCCAATTTCCGTAAAAAAACTTTTAAACCCAAAAAAACTTTTTTCTAAGGGTTTTTTAAACTGCAAAAATTTTACTTTGTTTTTAAGGTGCCAAAAAAAACCCCACCCTTTTAAATTTTTAAACAAGGGGGATAAACCCCCTTTTTCAGAAATTAGGTGGGGTTTTTAATTTTTAATTTTTTACCATTTCCCCCTTTTTTGATATATCCACCTTGCAGTTTAAAAAAAAAGAATCCTCCCAATTTTTGTTGTCACCCCCGGGTTTTTTTTGGGGCCAAAAATACCCATTGGGATTAAACCAATAAATTTTTTAAAATGGTTTTTGATTTGGTGCACTACAGCTTTGGGTTTATTGAGGCAACTTGCACTTAAATGTAAATACTTTCAAATTTTTTATTTACCACAGGTGAATTGATTTGGTACCAAAAAATACCTTTTATTATCCGAAAACATTAGAGATACGTGTTTTTTTTCACTTTTTCCCTAGTCCAGATTTGTTGATAGAGCCACCTTGGGAGTTAAATTTGAATCCCCAATTTGTAGTTACCCACAGGGGAATTTATAGGGGCCCAAAAAAAAAACCCTTTTTTTATCCAAAAAAACATTACAGATACGTGTTTTTTTCCCCTTTGGCGCCCCCCTCAAAAAAACCCCCGCTTTTTTCATTGAGGCACCTTGCACTTTAAAAGGAAAAACAGCAATTTTGTAGTTCCCCCACAGGGGAATTGAAAAGGTGCCAAAAATAAACCCTTTTATTATCCAATACATTTCAGCTTTTTTTTTTTATTTTTTTCCCTTTTCCCTTTTTTTTTGGGAGGCCCCGCTTTTGTTTATAAAACTCTTTCAGTTAAAATTTTTAATACAACAATTTTGTAGTCACCACAGGGGAATTTATAGGTTTTCAAAAAACCTTTTAAATTTTCCAAAAAACCCTTTCAGATACGTTTTTTTTCACCCTTTTGGCGCAGGCCAGCCCTTTTTGATAGATCTTTCATTTGCAGTTAAATTTGGAAATTCCCCAATTTTTTAGTCCCCACAGGTGGGAAATTTATAGGTGCCCAAAAATTTCCTTTTATTATCCAATACATTTCAGATACTGTTTTTTTTTACTTTTGGGGCAGGTCAACTTTTTTGATTTAGATCTTTCTTTGCATGTATATTTTGAATCCACCCAATTTTGGGTTTTGAATTTTAGGGGTTTTTGAATCGCTGTATTTGGCCCTCTTTTAATAAGAGACCTTTTCAAAACTCTTTAAACCCTTCTCAAATTTTTTTATATTTTTTGAACATGGAGCGAAATTCAGGGGGTTTAAACGAGCAAAAGGGGGGGAGGACATGGGGGTAGAGGTTTCAAAAGAAGGTGCTCCTTCCAGTGCTGCGACAACACGCATGCCAGCGATCGTCATTGCAGGGCGTCAGGCCCGTCATCGCTGGGGCAGGGGCCCGTGAATCTCAGTTTAAAGAACGCGTCGCCAATCTGTTTCCCTTTATTTTGGGTTAAAGCAACCTGCATCCAGGAGTCTTACCCCCCCTCGTCCTCCCGTCACGGCCCACCCAAAGTCGTCATCAGCATCATCCCCATCCGTCCAAAAAAACAGAAGCAGCCCCAAAAGGGCAACCCTTTTCCCACCACTGTGGATAATACATTTTCTGAAGACCTTTTTTTTTTTGATGAAAAAAATGCGGTTGGGTCAGAAAAAGGGATGTTAAAAAAAACAAGAGGCCAAAGAGGATGATTTTCTCTGCTCTGACGCCCCCGTTTTCTGTTTCCATCAGAGGGGGAAAAAGGAAGCCGGGCAAACGGCAAAAAAAAAAAACCCGGGGGTTTGGGAACGCCATTTCATCCCTCCCTTTCTTTAGCCCGCCGCTCCTGGATGCAAATGTCAGGGCAACAAAGTCACCGTGTTTATGATGATGATGACAACCCTTTCGGATCCAATGTGGTCTTTTCAAAAAAAAAAAAAGAAAAAAAAAAAAAATTTTTTTTGCAGCGCTTCATCACTGGACAGGAAAGGGAAAACATGGTGGGGAGTGTCCCGTACGGGTTTCCCCCCTCCAAAAAGGGAGAGGGCGGTCCCCAGAAGTCCGCTTTATATGATTCTGGGCCCCCACGGCACGCAAAACCCCTCTCCTGCTTATCGCCCTCAAAAAAGGGCCAGGACCCCTTCCCCCTTTGGGCCCTTTTTTGAGCAAAACCCCTGATTCACCCCCGCGATGTTATAAAAAAACCCCCCTTTGCCGTAAAAACCCTAAGTAGAGGGAAGAACCTTAGTGGGGAACCACCACCAACAAAAGATATTGTCACATGCAGCAAATGCATGAGTTTAAATGGAGGCAACACAAGGGCCCAAAAAAGGCCAGAAACCCAACCCCCGGGCCCCCCAAACCATGGGCACAAAAAATCTGTCTCCGCCTCCACCCCACCGCCACCACCAAACCTTCCACAGCAGCCCATGTCCCTCCCAAATCATATTAGGGGTCCCGGCCCCCGCTTCCGTCTCCACCGTGCCCGATACCCCAGCACCACCACCAAAAGACCCATCTTAACCCCTTTTTCCTTCCGCCCCGTTTGACCCACCTTCACGCCGACAGCGGGGCCCGTCCCAGCGCCCGGGCCCTTTTGTCTTCTAGGTTTTTTAAGGGAGAAAAAAACACTTTTAACCCCCAAAACCAATCCAAAGCCAAAAGCCCCGAAAGTCGGCAATCCCAGGCCCCTTTTTGGGCCTTTAAAAGTTTCCTTTCCCCTGGTGGACACCGATGGGTTTTCCCCCATGTCCCTGGCCCTTCCTCCCCCCCAATAAACCAGAAACCCCAAAACAGCATTTTTTTGCCCCAAAAAACCCCTCCCTTTCCCTGGCCAGCCCCGTGTACTAAAATTTCAAGCGCCCTTGTCTTTCATCTTTGGCCCCGGGAAAAGGGCCCAAACGAAACCCCCGACACATTTACTTTTAACACGGCCAAAGGCCCCATATATCTCTGTGAAAAAAAGCTCACGGGGAGTGGGTGGATGTCTCCCGGGGGTTTTACGGTGGGTCCCCAGGCTGGGGGCAAAGCTCTTCAAAAAACCCCAGGGGTGGTGCCCGGGTTTTTTTCCCCCAAGGTTTCCCCTGTTGCAATTTAAGTGCCCAAGAAACCAGGCCCGGTTTGAAATTAACTGTCTTGGAGACCGGGCCCCCACAGGTCAGGACTGTGGACGGCTCTCCGCAAAGAGACCCCAGGTGGCTTGTGGGCCCAAAAAACCTTGGGGCCAGGGAAGGTGGTGTGGGGATTTAACCCGGGGAAAACTGCTGGCCGCCCTTAAGACGGTATTCTGGAGGGAAACCCTTGGGCCCGGGAAATGGGGGGGGGGGGAAATTGAGGGGGGGGGGGGGGGGGGGGGGGGGGTCCAAGGAAAAAATTTCTAAAACTAAAACCACCCGGGTCCCGGACTCCCGCTGAGGAAGGCTTTTTAAATCTAAGTTCGCACTTCGCCCTTTGGGACCCTGTTTCGTCCCGCCCGGGTGTTTTTGCGCGTCAGCCCCCCTCCCCCCCCCGTCAACCTCTAAAAATTTTAAAAGTGGCAACCCCTGGAATTTCCCCCCCCAAAAATGCTCCCCGCGAATTTTTTTGGGGGGCAGGCAATGCCATTAAAGCAGTTAAAAAGGGCCCATTTCCTGACAAGGGAGCGGTGGGACCTTGGGGTGTTGAGGGACCGAGAGTGGAAGGCAGGTAAAGAGCTCTGGCCCCCATTTCCCTTTCCAGTTTTTTAAGAAGCCAAACCCAAAAAAGGTCAGTTGGAAAAATGCCCCCTTTTCAGCATGAAACATTGTGGGGAACTTTTGTTCGAAAACGATCGTTGGAAAAGTCTGAAAAAACAGGGCCCCGCCGCGACGAGGAGAAAACGGACACAGATGCGGAAAAAGGGGCCTTTTTTCCCCCCTCCGTCAAATACAAGGCCCCATTTCACAATTTCCGGTCTTCATTAGGCAGTGGTTCGGGGTCAAAGCTATCAAGGGGCGCATCACTCTCAGGGTGCACCTCTGAGGCATGTCAGGGCTGTGTTGAAACTGTGCCGAAGGCATGGAGGAGGGAGGGGGAGGGGGTATTCCCCAACACCGGGTGTTCCGACGTTTCCCCGCCCCTTTGGGAAAAAAGGTTGGCGCGAATTTTTTAGGCCCGGGGGAGGAAGATGAGGGAAATCATTTTCTATGCCCCCGACCCAGACTTGGGAAATTTAAGGGTCCATCTCTCACCTTTAGTGCTTTGGGTGCCCATTTCCTCCCCAAAATATCCCGCATTAAGGCCATCAAAATGAAAAACAGTTACGGGGGGCCCCCCTCCTGGATCCCCGGTTTCAAAACAAAACCCCAAACACTTTTTTCCTTCCACCCCCCCAAATAAAGAGAAAAAAGCAGGAAATGGAAAACCTTTTCTGAATTTATCAATTGGGGACATCTGTTGCGTCTGCTTCCGTTTCCCAAACCAAATGTTTTAAACGGGGGGGGGGGGGGGAAAAAAAACCTTTTTTTTTAAAGGGGCCACTTGACCAAAAACAGTTAAAAAAGTTGGCCCAAAAAGCCGTACGGCACACAGGGAAGGTTTGGGAGAAGCCCCAATGGGGGACCCCTTTTGGCAATCTTTAAATTTTCCACCTCACCAAAAGCCCTGGGAAAAGCAGGGGAAAACATCCAACACAAAAGACCAGCTTAAAAATCATGGGGCACGACATCTGCGTCCAACACGATGTTTTTTTTTATGTGTTTTTCCGGGCCCAATAGACTTCTGGGGATTCCAAAAAAAGGAAAGAATGGCCCCCATCTCGCTCGCCATGCCATAAGGGGTTGTCCTCCCCAGCGGCCACGTCATATCTGACGACCTTCACACAGCGGGGGAGCATTACAAAAACGCCCCCGGTTTTCCCAAGATAATGTATCTTTGATTTTCATAAAGATAATCAGGAGGATCTCGATGATTTGTGCCCCAATTGCCGGGGTCACCATTATTTTCCGGGTCTATTTAAATTTCCCCTTTTCAAACAGAAATGGCCTCTTGAAAACTTTTTTTTTAAAATATTTTTTTCTTACTGAAATTTTTTTATTCTTTTTTCCCAACAGTTTCTTTTTGCTTTTTTTGCTGTGGGGGAACGTAAAAACAGAAAAGGTTTCATAAACAACCCCGTATCCATTTACTCACTTTATCTTTAAAAGTTTTCGCTTTGTCAATGGTTTTTGAGTCATTTGCTGTGAATCAGCTATAATTAGCCCTTTGGAACAGAAATGTCTTTTTAAATGGGATTTTTCCCTCACAATTTTTAAAGTGGCTAGAATCATATTTTTAAATTTTTTGGGGGCAGTTGCTGTGAATACAGCAATAATCATGGTCCTTTGGAACAGAAATGGGCTTCTAAATGGCATTTCCCCTCACAAATTTTTAAAAGTGGGTGAGAATCATTTTTATAATTTTTTGGGTCAGCTGCTTTTGAAATACCAATACTAAGGCCTTTTAAAAAAATTTGTTTTTAACAACATTTGTTCTTCACAATTGTCCAAAATGGCTCAAAGGTCATCTTTGAATTTTGGGGGGATTTTGCTGTGACATCAGCTATACTACAGTCCTATTATAAAAAAAAAGTTGTTTCTAACAACTTTGTTTTCCAATTGCCAAAGTGGCTCAAAGGGGCATCTTTTAATATTGGGGGATTTTGCTGTGAATGCACTATTCTACAGGTCCATTTTAAAAAAAAATAGCTTCAAACAGACATTTGTTCTTCACAATTATCCAAAGTGGCTCAATATCATGTTTGAATTTTTGGGGCATTTTGCGTACATGCAGCATACTACAGGTCCAAATTTTAAAAAAAGTGTTTCTAAACCAAAATTTTTTTGTTCTTCACAATTGCAAAAGTGCCAAGGGTGATGGTGCTGTCAAAACAAATAGGTAAACCTGTTAATGACACATATTGCAAAATGACTTGTTTTTTGCAAGATCTTAACATAGCTATCAATCCTGTTTGAACAACCCATTTAAAAATTAAAAAAAGAGAAACAAAAACATGGTGGATTCCATCCTATTTTAAAAAAGTGTTTCTAGAATTAAAGTACTAAAAAAATTGCATTTAAAAAATAGCAGTTAAAAAAATTCCTCGAATTGTACAAGGGGGGGTACAGGAAAAAATTGACCAAAATTTGGTTATTCAAACATGGAGTATGGGGCACGGCAAGAACAAAAACAGAGACCATTTCCCCACACTTTTAGTAAAATGAAAAAAGAAAGCCAAGAAAAAGGGGACCCGGGGGGAACAGGAAACCCTTAACCACCATAAATTTCCAAGTGAACTCAAATTGGGCCCGCAAATCATATGGGGGGCAAGCCTTTCCCGGAAAAAGGACAGTATATGTCCAGGAAACTAAAAAAGGTGGTTGAAAGAAAACCCTTTTTTTTCCCCGGCCCCTTTTTAACCCGGGGTCAAAGCAGGTTTTTGGGGGGGTTTTTGCAGTGGGCCCGGACAGGGATAGGGCCAAAGTCCAGGAAACTAAAAAGGTGGGTTAAAACTCCTTTTTTGGGCCAAAAAAAAAAATTTTTATTTTTGGGGAAAAATGCATGGGTTTTTGGGGGTCATCTGTGGCCCCCGGGAAAAAAATTTGTCCGTAAACCCAAAATGGTGGTTAAAGAATCCCCTTTTTCCCCACTTTTTAATCGGGGTAAGGCCCGGTTTTTGGGGTCATCTGTGGCCCCCGGGGAAAAAATAGTCAATTTTCCCCGGAAAATAAAAGGTGGTTTTAAAACTCCTTTTTCCGGCACTTTTTTTTTCTGGGGGCATGCAGGTTTTGGGGGTCATGCGTTTGGGCCCCGACAGGAAAGTCTATGTCCAGGAAACTAAAATGGTGGGGTTTAAAGACCCCCTTTTTTCCCGGGACTTTTTTAAAACTGGGGTCAGCAGTTTGGGGTCATGCTGTGGCCCAGGGAAAATATAGTCAAAAGTCCATGAAACTAAAAAGGTGGTTGAAAGACTCCTTTTTACGGCACCCTTTTTTAAACGGGGGGCATGCAAGTTTGGGGGGGTCATGCGTGGCCCCGGGCAGGGGGAAGTCCCATGTCCATTGAAACAAAAATGGGTTTTTCAAAAACCCCTTTCCGGCACTTTAAATGTGGGGTAATTTCGGTTTTGGGGGTCAGGCGGGTCCAGGACAGGGGCAGGGATATGTCCATGAAATAAAATGGTGGTTTAAAAACTCCTTTTTTCCGGGACTTTTTTTAAACGGGGGCATGCAGGTTTGGGGGTCCCTGCTGTGGCCCAGGACAGGTAAGGTTTAATGTCCCCGGGGAAAAATAAAGGGGGGGTTGAAAGAAATCCTTTTTTTTGGGACTTTTTTAAACTTGGGGGCTCAGGTTTTTGGGGGTCATGCTGTGGCCCAGGACAGGGGTAGTCCAAAGTTTCCCGTGAAAAAAAAAAAAAAATGGTTGTTTTAAAAAACTCCTTTTTTTCCGGCACTTTTTAAATGTGGGGGGCATGCAGGGTTTGGGGGGTCATCTGTGGTCCAGACAGGGGCAGTATTGTCCCCGTGAAAAAAAAATGGTGGTTGAAAGACTCCCTTTTCCGGCACTTTTTAATCTGTGGGTCAGAACAGGTTTAATTGTCATACTGTGGTACAGGACAGGTATAGTCAATGTCCAGTTCAACTAAAATGGTGGTTGAAAGACTCCTTTTTCCGGCACATTTTAAATCTGGGGGTCATGCAGGTTTGGGGCTCATGCTCCGTTCCAGGACAGGGATATTCAATGTTCAGTTCAAGTAAAATGATGGTTCAAATCATACTGCCTTCTGGCACTTTTTAAGTTGTGGGTGATGCAGGTTTAAGGGTCATGCTGTGGTGCAAGACAGGGATAGTGAATGGTGTGTGATTTTTTTCTGTGGCTTTTATAACCTAAGTGTGTTGCCTAAGATGTAGCACGTTTCCATTTGACTGGTGTGGATGTTAATTCCAGCTTCTCCAGCCCTGTTTGGGTGTAAGAATGAAGTTGTTGTTGCTCTCCCATAGATTTTAATGGTCATCGATCATAATCTACCATCGACTATCGACTATCTTGTCGATGATGGTCGACTATCGACCATCGACCAATGTCGATGGCCAACGTAATCGCTCAACACTAACTGCCATGCAATGTCCATTTGGTGGTCAGATACCAGTTCAAGTTGGCATCACACAATAGATCATACAAGTTAATGCAGCACTGAACTAACCCAGAGGCAAAATGAACACTTACATCCAGTGACTCACTGGCAACATCTTGTCAGACTGGAGGCATTCACTTTCCATTTACTTCTCTGTCCAGTCCAAACCGTCATGGACAGATAGTGCTCCAGATAGTTATTGCCCATACAGTTCTAGTACCCCAGAAATCAATTGTTGCCTTCTACTCCTATTTGTCTTCTACACATTACTAATACCCCTTATATTCTCCTGCACAATAGTAATGTCCCTCTGGACATTACATAGTGTCCCGGTAATGATGTTGGTAATGGTGTTGGTGTGTGAGGCAGGATCCACTAAGGGTCTTATATCCGGGGTCTATAGAAGCTTGCTTACTGACCATCAAGAATTACCAGTTAGAACTAAATGGGAATCAAATATAGGTCTGATTTCAGAGGAACAATGGAGTGATGTTGTATCTTTTCCTAAACAGGAATATAATGTGAGGGGCAGAGGTTTTCCCAACTCATGCTATTCTATAGAGCAGGGGTGTCAAACTGCAGCCCTCCAGCTGTTGGAAAACTACAACTCCCATCATGCCCACTATTATAGATTATATAAATGCATGATGGGAGTTGTAGTTTCTCAACAGCTGGAGGGCCGCAGTTTGACACCTGTGCTATAGAGCATATAAAGCTCTGCTGGCTTCTTAGAACTCCTATTGCTCTGGGTGTTGTGGGGATGGAGCTCACCTTATGCATGTGATGAGGCCATTGGGAGACATCTGGAAGCTTATACACAGGGTCCTAAAATTGCTATTCCTGAGTAATCGGTTCGCTGCATACTGGGATATATCAGTGATCTTGTGTGTGAATCCTATTTGCTTCTAAGCATCTCCCATATGTTATATATGGCAAGGAAGTTGATAGCCTTCCGGTTGATCCAGATCTCCAATTCAACAATAGGAGAGTATGTTAATAAGCCAAAATATGTTATATGATTTGAAAGGGGTGTTTATCATCCGAGAATACATTTAACCTATGGTTTGAAACAACGGATCTACCTTTCTCAGTGCTCTTAACCCCTTAGTGACACATGACGTACGTTTTTGTCATAGTGCCATTAAAGTTCTATGTAGCAGGAATACTCAGTAACCCTGTAACATAGGAGGCGGATACCAGCTGTTAATTGCAGCTGACACCTGCTGGTGACATCAAAAACAGGCTGGACAAATTTGACATGTAGACGGACCCAAAGGGTAAGTGTTTTTGGATCCCATTTTGGATCCGTTTCGCATTTGAAAATCGCATCCAAAAACAAAGCGTCGATCGGATCCAAAACTCATCCAACACGTATCCAGCACGCAGCTGGGTATTTGGATGTGTTTTGGCTGCAGGTTTGCACCCTATAGTTTTAAATAGGGCGCCTACTGCGTCTTTCAGATCAAGAATTGACATGACAATTCTTGTGACGGATTTGAAAGACGCAATTAAACACGCATCGGTGATCACTCGTCTAAACGCCGATGCGTGTTTTACATTGCAAGCAGTGTAAAACACACTGCTATTGTTTAGATGCGTGTTTGGGTCTGTTTAGGGTCCGACAGACAGATCCAAAAACGCATCTAACAACGTATGTTCACACGGACTCAACAAGCCTTGTGAACAAACCATAAGGGCTTGTCCGCCCGACAGTTTTTCAGACCGCTGGCGGTCAGAAAAACGTTGAACATGTTCATTCTTCCAACCGGTTTTCAGACGGAATATGAACATGTCTATGTCTAATCGCGGAGAAAAGTCATCTCCCTGCGGCCGTGTACACCGGTTGGTATTTGAACTGTGCCATGTGACCGACCCCTAAGATTGAAGAGATTAGACGATATTGTGCAGGGGTCTCAAACTGCGACCCCCCAGCTGTTGGGAAACAACAGCTCCCATCATGCATTTATATGATCTATAACAGAGGGAATGATGGGAGTTGTAATTTCCCAACAGCGGGAGGGCCGCAAGATCCCTTTAGAGGCTGTCTTCATCAGACATGATGTGGCCATGTCTAATTAAGAGAGCTAGTATACTTGAAAGCTTCCTATCAAATACACTCAGCCTCTTAAAGGTTTCGCCAGATTTTTTTACTCTTTTACTCCATTTCATTTAGATAATGTATGAATGTAGAATATATTAGATCATACAGAAATATGTATTAATCATTACATCAATTAGCTGCAATTTGTTTACATTTTACACTACAATAAAAAAATATATATCCTTTAAAATGAAATCACCTGTTAAAAATCTGTGAATGTACATGGACGTGTTAAGTAAAGCATGCCTACACTAAATGAACTAACATTTGGATAAGCCCTGATTGAAAAGGAATCTTGATTGCTGCCAGATTTGTGGTCGTGGGACCATGTCATTTCAGTTTTTTCTTCTTAGAGACACCAGGAAAAATTTTCTTTTCAAGATGTTTATGGGACTTTACAAGGGCAAATGAGGTGCGTACCCTGTGAGCTCTGTGAGAACATTATATGGGAGTGAACGGCTTAATGTAGAACATCTGGATTTGCACTTCCTTTGAACTCGAGAAGGCAGAAAAAGACAACAAAATATTTTGCTAACGCAGGAATCCCCCAGGTGGAGGGATGAGGAAGATGTGTCTAAAGCCAAAATGAACTGGGCTTGTAGCATATTGTATTAATAAAACACGCCATTCAACACCAAGCAGTCTAGACATATTAAGTTGCTTGACACATTTTATTTATATTTCACATTGTTTAAAGTTTTTTTTTTCGGATTTTAGGAATAATAATACAGATGAAACCAATTTGAGTTTGAGGCTGGTATCACACATTGCGTTTTTGCTGCACATTCTCACTTTTTACCTGTGTAAAAAGGGCCTGAGAACGCTATGGCCGGATGTCCGCTGCAAGTCAGTAGGGAGATATGAAATGCACTGCATACTTTGCTTTTTTTCTGTTGTTTTTTTCCCAGTCTTAGTGTGTTTCTTAGATCAGTGGATTTTTATTTTTTTTTAAACAGTATGCTGTAGATGGGAGCTTTTTCAGGCAGTTTGTGGCATTTTTCTCTTTATAGGGCTCCACTGATTTTTATTTCTGCTTAAATAACATGAGTAGGTTTGTGTTGTGTTTTTTTTTGTTGCAATTTTTTTTCCACACCACAAATCAGGCCTCCACTGTTTTCTGTCCTTCTTAAATATGTTTAGATGTGTGTTATCCCTTTTTTGGTTTGTTTTTTTCCCATCACAAATCGATAGATCACAGGTAAAGCAGTTTTCTGAATTAAAGCCAGAAGTACATCCAGCAGGAAGGAAATGTGTAAATCTTTCATTTATTTCCCATTCACTTGAAATCTACATTTGGTTTTGGCTTAAAAACTGCTAAGAAGAAACTTGCAGTGATGTTTTTTTTTTTTAAAAAAAAAAAAAACTTCTATGTGGGAAACCACCCTTAAATAGGGCAGATTTATCATAGTGTCTTACTTTTAGACAGTGTAAAGTTAGACTAGACAGTCTTATAATGCGCCACATTCATCATAGTGTTGATAAATCTGGTGCAGGTTAGAACTGTCTAGTCTAAATTTGTACCATCTTTAAGTTGGTTTACTTTTACGCCAGAATTTGGTCACAGATTCTGGTGCATTTTTTGTCACATTTAAGAAATCACCCCTTTCAGAAAAACCACACCCCCTTTTACGAAGCCACTCCCCTTGGGCGGATGAGACGCTGAAGTGCCTGAACCTGTCTAAAACACACAGTAAATGTGGCAAAAAGCTTGTTTTTGGCGTAAATTGAGCCAGAATTCTGGCGCAACTGTCGTGATAAATTTTCCCCAATATTTCAACGATAGGTGAGCTACTGTCTATCTCAAGAAAGCCAGCTAATAGAGGGTATAAGATTAGACTACGGAGTCTAAACCTGCGCCAGATTTATTAACACTATGATAAGTGTTGCACATTGTAAGACTAGTCTGGTCCAGTTTGCACTGTCTAAGAATTATACAATATTGGT
This sequence comes from Phyllomedusa bahiana, assembly GCA_025379985.1. Lineage (NCBI taxonomy): Eukaryota > Metazoa > Chordata > Amphibia > Anura > Hylidae > Phyllomedusa > Phyllomedusa bahiana. The sequence goes on from JAODAL010049055.1 coordinate 25,768, forward strand.
ACTTGTGTTTAGGTACATTTTCTTCTAGTGACTTTTTCCCATCACCAATCATGGGATGTATAGATTATCTAATACATGATTTGTAAAGTGGAATACGTAAAAAAATATCATGCACATTTATACATACATTCTTTGTTGCAAAAAAAATCACTATCGGGATCGAGTTGTGGCACCACACAGTGCCTAAAAAAACATTATACCTAGGGCAGGCTGCTATTGTTAAAAACTGCCACTGACCAAAGGAACACACCAATAGTGCAAAAACCACAACCTCCCCCTATCTACCCTCCTCCAAAAAACCACAAAAACCACCCACCAAGCTAAAAGTAATGTATGTAGTGCATTCTATAGTTCCCTTTTTAAATAATATTTTATTTGACACTTTCAGAAAAAGAGAAAACTTTACAATTTTCATTATTTTGAAATGCAAATTATAAGTGTCAGCATTTTTACATAAACATCTATAATAAAGCCTACTTAAGGCCATGTTCACACGGCTTAAAACGGGCCGTATTTCGGTCCGTAATTACGCGTCGGAGTGCGCAACTTACGGGCTGAAAACGTCCCAGTCATTACGGTAAGCCATAGTTCTCATAGAGAACTATGGATTACGTCTCCTCATCCCCCGCTCGGCGTATTCGCCGAGCGGGGAGGTAATTGACATGTGAATTACCAGCGGCGTATACGCACCGCTGGTAATGCAAGTCTATGGGCTGGCGAAGTGCCGGCCCCCCGCTCACTCCCCCGCTCCTGCCCCACCCCCTGCCACACGGCGTAATTGCGGGGGGCGTAATTACGTCCCGCTGTTAAGCCATGTGAACATAGCCTAAAGGGGTTTTGCCACAAAGTGAGTTCCTTACCTCCTTATCAGCTCAGGAGAGAATATAAACAAATCATGCTGAGTCATGAACGCTGCAGGAGTGAGAGGGAGGGGGTGAGCAGAGAGTGAGGAAGAAGGGAGCGTCTCAAAAGTCTACTCAAATAATAACATTACAACAGTGGATTCTCTATACAGCAGACAGACTCTGCACTTTCTCCACAGTCCCTTGAAAGCTCCTTCATGTTCCCTGTCATTAGATAAGAAGTGCGAACACGCAAGTGCGGCCAGATCAGCTCCTGTCAGCTCCTCTGGTCGTGTCTAATTTAAACTTTCAGGTAACTAAGGGGGACTGAGCAATGCTGTAGCTCTCACAGGCTTCACTTTTTGTAATCACATATATTTAGAAAAGTGATTAAATACCCATTTTGGAGGATCCCACGTCAACTTTACATCCTGGCAAAACCCCTTTGATAAAGCTTCTTATAAGTGTAGGTTTGAGTTTCACTGTGTTTCTATTTTTCTTACACAAATTCATAAATAACTGAACAAACCAAAAAGCCAGGATTGCGACCTTTGATAATTATCTGGGATTCATTTGCCAGTATATTCTAGCGTTTCCTTTTGACCTAGCTCACATCTTTTTTTTTTTTTTAAAATGCACTAAAAACACAGCATTTTTTTGCAAAACCCAATGAGTAAGATCACTCTCATGTCTCCTTCACACAAACTTTTCTGTAGCATGTTTTGTCTTAAAAAATGCCTCAACAATAGCATGTTTTTTCTCTTAGTATTTTTAATGTGTTTTTTGGGATGCTTTTACAAAATAATGTTACTTACTGGGCATGCGCATTAGTCAGCAGACTGGTCATTGGTTGCATATTGTAGCCACCAGCAGGCCTCCATGAAATAAAAAACACACAACAAGGAGGTGACAATGTGTTTTAGGAAGGGAGGGGGAGCTATACTATAGAAGCACCGGCCATCTGACTAGACCAGGCCTAATCAGCAGACCAGCTGGCTCTTCCATAGTGTATGTTGTAGTGAAGATTGATGTTACGAGCAACAAAAAATAAATGTAAAAAATACACATACAAAAATATAACATCAATGAAGTCTATAAATACAGTGTAGACAATAGAGGGAAAAGGGAAATTTAAAAAAAAGAACAAAACCCGGACAGCCCCCCAAAGGGGGGTTTTGCCAAGAAAATAAAATTGATTGAGAAAACTTGCAAATTAAAAAATAAACTTTTCCATTCACTTTTTTAAAAAATTTTCTACCTTTTTGTTTTTGCTGCTTCCTTAGTGATCTATGGACACCCCCATAGACCAAGATGAGAGCTCCTCACTGGCCGCACTGCCAGACCCCTCTACTCTCAGGGAGCTAGTCAGCCTTCCCTCTTAGAAACACAAAACATCCGCTGACGATGTTTAACCCCGGGGACGTCATTCTACTCCTGTCCTCTGTATCCTTAGTAATTAGTCAAACGTGAAATAAATAAAAAAAAACCCAAACAGGAAGTCCAGATAAAGAAAAAAACTACGACTACACAAACACTACCACAATGCCTACAGGTAGTCTAAAATCTCTTTTTAAAATTGTTCATATAAGGTTTATGTCATTGAAATAGATGAGATCCAATCTGCAAAGCAATACTCACATCTGATAGTTTTGTGCACCTGTTTGTAGTCACTTTTTGAATGTTTGGTTAAGCTGACCATAAATTATAACATGTCTCATCACTTCTATGGTCAACAAAAGGGTGTTGTTTCTTGTGTTTGCCCCCCACACACAGGGCCCGGGGCGACGGGAAGGCCCAAGGTAGGCACCCCCTAGGGCGCCTACCTCACCTACCCAAAAGGGGGGCCCCTCGGGCCCCCATCCCCCGCCGGGGGCTCC
>JAODAL010049056.1:0-28486 GCA_025379985.1 Phyllomedusa bahiana
TATCATGAAAAACCCTTTGGGCCCTGAGAACACATTGCAAGGGGTGCCAATGGGGTGAAAGAGGAAATGACCTCCCACTTAAACCACTTCGACGCAATGGTCACTATTCACTGCGGCATTCAAAAGGTTAAACAGCTCGAATCTGAGGTATGTCCCTTTTCCCCTTGGGGGGCCGCTGTCATCAGAAAACCTCGCTTTTCCAGTCGTGTTTTCCCAAAGAAAATTTTTTTGCCAATTGTTGTTGTGGTTTTAAAAGGGGTGGTATTGTGGTCCTGAAGGGGTTAAAAAGAAAGTGTAGCAGTAGGTTTCTTTATTGTATTATTATTGGTCATTAAAGTAACTTCTAAACCCTAATATTCCCAATTTAATATCATTCACAGATTTTAACTGTTTAGGATGCACTCAATTAAATAGTAGGGTATCTACAGAACAAGCAGAATATTTTATGAATATCTAGACTTTGTGTGTGTGTGTACAGTAAACCATTTTACTGCAACTATTACTCTTGGAAAAGGAACCATCTAAAAAATCAAAGAAGTTGAGTGAATCTGTTACCTCTTTCATACTGCCTGTTGCATTAATAAAGGGCTCGGGTTAAACTTTACCTGAACCCCCCATGCGTGTATTGGAGATGGTGGTTTTCCACCAGTTGCTGTCCTTCCCTTTTATTGTAAACATTTAAGTTGGTTAGCTTCTGTGTGTTAGACATATACTCAAATGTTTTCTGACTGTACATATATGTACTGGAAATCAGTGTTTATTATTCATTAGTAGTTTAATTATGCAATTTCACTCATAAACTTTGGGGTCCCAAAAATCTTAGTATACCGTATATAATACAAATAAAAGAAACAGCAGTCTACAACTGCTGAAGTTTACAGCTCCATTTTCACCTTCTTTTATTTTTTTGTACTTAAAACAAAATTAAATCAAAAGAGCCCATCCACTATGTGAAGTGAGAGGTCAATCGCAATCAGGGAATATCTTTTCTTGGAACAAGAAGTAAGATTAAATGCATTTTTCTACTGAGGTGAAACATGAATTATTCATTTTGCATCAGTCTGAGCTATTGCCAAGAATGGAAAGGGGTCTTCAAGCCTTTTGAGGAATTTGAAATCATTTTTTTAAAAGGGGGAAGGGTCATTTTCCCACGCAAGCAATGCTGTTTTGTGAGGTGTTAGCAGCAGTTGCACCTGCATTAATGTTTTTCCAATGTATTCTACCCCAATGCCAAGAAAAATGAGCCAAGGAAACTGCTGTGCTAGAGCTTTAAAACTTAACCTCAATGTCATTTTAGCAGGATGTACTGTGGCTTATATCTAATTTAAGGAAACTGCAAGCTCGCTAAGGTGCTCTCCTTTTATTCTTGTTATATTATACATTTTCTTTATATAGTTTCATATACATTATGTGTATGTATTAAAGCGTTAACTCTTTCAGGATGACTACTTTTTTTAAGTTCATGTTTCTAAAATCCAAATTATATTGTACCCAAGACTTTCAGTATTATCAGGGTTTAACAGTAGGAGATGAGTATAACATGGAGCATTAAAATACCTTAAAGGGGTTTTGCCATGAAGTAAAATTGATGTGGGAAGTTTGTAAATTAAATAATAAACATTTTCACCATTCATCATTTTTAAAAAACTGGACCGTTTTGTCTTAGCTGCTCCTTTTAGTGATCCATTGTTTGCAGCCCACTCCAGGGATACGGCCAGGGCGAGAGCTTCTCATCCTGGTCGCACATGCTCAGACATCACTTCTCTCTCAGGCAGCTACTGGGGTTTCAAACCCCAGGTGCTGCCCATTCTACTCCTGTCCTCTGTACTTCTTAGTAATTAGTCAAAACAGTGCAAATAAATTAAAAAAAAAAAAACTCAATCAGGTCTGTTGCATTGAAAAAGAACATAAATCCACAGGTTTGGCTCCTCCCTTGGGATTTGAACCAAGGACCCTTGTGCCTGGAGGCAGAAGTTTTACCTCTGAGCTACAATGTAGCTATTTACAGTTCTACACATAAATGGACCTTTCTTTGACTACAGAGAGGAAAGGCCTGGTGATGTCATCCTACTGGGCCCACATGATAAGAAAATTCAAACAAATCACACACGCCTCCTTCTGAGCACACAGAGCTGAAGAGCTGGATGCAGGAGGTATGAAATGAGATTGTGGCAAAACCCCTTTAATACAATGATGTCAGATCAGGGGTAAAAGTAAAAAATCTACTAAGGGAAAAAGCCTAAGCTAAGTAAGATGATCAATCACCTGCTTTAAAACTTATGAAACTATGAGGGCAAGTCCACATGCCTCAAAATATTTTCGCTGCGGTTCTCAACTCAAATCTGCCTATGTTACATGTTTGCTGTGTATTTACTGCAGCTTTCTCCCCAGCTACAGTAAAAGTAGAAGTCTGTGGCATCACTGCAATAGAATCAGGGCCACCATCAGAAATGTTGGGGCCCCATACAGCTGAAGCGTCTGGGCCCCCCCCCCCCCCAATGCGTCCACTCCCCCCGTCCGACCCAAATCCCCCAGGCTGTGTGGTGGCACCCCCTTTCACCCTCAGGCTGTATATGTGGGGGGGGGGGCCCTGGCCCCCATCTACTCTCGGGCCATGTGGGTACATGAGAAGGCCCTTTCCTTCCCCACACACACAAGGAGGAGGGGGCCCTCACACGCACACACAGCCTGGGGGATTTGGTGGGCAATGGGGGGCCACACCACACAGCCTGGGGGATTTGGTAGGCAAAGGGGGGTCCCACCACACAGCCTGGGGGATTTGGTGGGCAAAGGGGGGTTCCCATCAAAACAGCCTGGGGGATTTGGTGGGCAAAGGGGGGGTCCCCTCACACAGCCTGGGGGATTTGGTGGGCAAAGGGGGGGTCCCACCACACAGCCTGGGGGATTTGGTGGGCAAAGGGGGGCCCCACCACACAGCCTGTGGGGAAATAGGGGGGGGGCACAGTCATTATGGCTGCCGGGCTAGATGGGGACCGGGTAGCCAGGGCGGCACCGCTGAGAGGAGGTGCCAGCTCCTGACACAACTCCCTGCGCTCCAGAATTCTTTACTTACATGCCTGCCTGCGCGCTGACTGTATCTGGAGTCGGGACAAGACCTCCTCTCTCTGTCTCCGCTGTAGCCGCTGCATGCCCAGCGGTGGGATGCAGAACAATTTGAATTTGCGAGGCTCTGCCCCCAAGGCCTTTTGGATTAGCGCCGAAGCAGAGGCGTAGCGCAGCGGCAGCTGTGCCGGGGCGGGCCCCTACCAGCGCCGCAGCCCCGCACACGCAGTCCCCGCTCCTGCCATCAGTCACCAGCTGCCACATGGCGGCGGGCCCTGTGTAGAGTACGGCGCTCGCCTGCACCTTGCTCTACTGTGCATTGTGAAAAAAGCGGGCCCATTATTTCTCCGGGCCCCGTACAGGAGTACGGTTTATACCCCCTGTACGGCGGCCCTGAATAGAATGAGCATACCTGTAAAATCAGCAACAAAGTGTGGGTTTTCACGTGAACATTGTGGCCTGTGATTGGCTGAATTTGTCAACGAACATTTAGGGCTACTGTCAGTGTCACCAGGAAGGCTGTGGAAACGGAATGGGAGCATCCAGGAGGCAAGTATGCTCCTTGTCCTCTTATTTTCACCATGCCTCAATGGACAATAGCATTTTGAACTGGCAGAACCCTTTCATACTGTTAAATCCACTTGTAAGGGCGTGACACCTATACTTTCCCTTTTTGCTGAACTGCAGTTACATCTTATATTATTGGTGTTAAGGACTAATGTAACTATCCAAAAGAGTATTCAGTGGTGTGTTTTTGCACTGTATGTATATATGTGAATGTTTATAGTGTGTGTTTATAATGCCATTACTTCTGGTTGTCCAGACAGCAGATCATGATACTATGCCATGTGGCCAGGGTGTGCTGCTGTGTCTGGCAGCAGACATGATGGTCTTCTAGGTTCAATTTAGAGGAAGGTGTAGATAGTAAAGTGGGCCTATAATGGAGCCTAGTGGACCTATGGAGATGCTGAAGAACTGTGCAACCACACTGTGACATGTGGCTTCTGGGAGGACCAGAAGGAGGTAAAAGAGGACTGGCACTAATCACGGGGGGGATTATACTACAGCTGCTAATTGGTCTTCAAAATAGTTGGGCCTGGTTTATGTTCCACTTGGGAAAATTGTGGTGAGCTGGAAGCTATGGAAGGTTTGAATATTTGGAATGCTGCCAGAAGGTTTGTGCCCTGGATAATGCCTCTGGACGATTTTGTGACATAGGCCTGGGGAGAGTTGGAGAGGGTTACTTTCTTGAATGGGGCCTAGTTGCCCCAGGATAGTACAGTTAGTTATCTAGTGACCCCTTGTGAGACACGGCTAAGGTTCTTGCAATGTTTTGTTTAGTCTACTGCTGAAATAATATAAGATGCAACAAAGATTACTTGGCAGAGATGACTTGTTGCAGTAAGTTATTTGGGGACACAACAGCTTTTAAAAAGCAATACAAAAGTTAGGGGTTTTTCCAGGGCCGTTCCTAGGCTAAATTTCACTCAGGGCGAGGTGAAGAAATATCGCCTCCCCCACCCCCCTTCCCCCTTCCATAACATATGGCGCCACAGTTCATCACCATAAACCAAAGCCAAAATATACAAAAAACTTTACCACAATCTGCTACGTATAAAACTACTAAATCATAGTCCTACAGTTACCAAATAACACCGCTACACCAACCAGAATCCCAAGACCACTAAGACCACATATCACCAACACACAGTGACCTAATAATACCACCACACCGTTACCACATATCACCAGCACATAGTGACTAAATAATACACACTGACCATTACTGAATACAAACCATTATATTTCAACCAATATTACCGGCACACAGTGACCATGCAAGGATGGATGCCCGCTGTACACAGGCTCTGCAGACATATAAATGATTACAGTAAAGTTATATCTAGTGACTCCCCAGGTGACGCTCTGAAGAGTTGTTCTCTTTTTCCCTTTTTCTTTTCCATCTGTCCCAGAGCCATGATGACTACTCCCCACTCTTCACTGTAAAATTTACAAAAAACATCTTAAGACCCTCAATTTTTCGCCTTCTCTACCAATTCCTATTCTTTACAAACCCCCACTAAGCACCTCATATGGTAGCCCTGTAATATCCCCGTGTAGCCCTTGTAGCACCCCGTACCCGTTGATGCCCCCCTGTAGCCGTTGTGCCCCCTGTAGCAGTGATGCCCCCCCGTAGCCATAATGCCCCCTTGAGCCAGTGAGCCTCCCTTTAGCCCGTAGATGTCCCTGTAGCCCGTGATGCCCCTTAGCCATGATGCCCCCTGTTGCCGTAGTGTCCCTGTAGCCCTGATGCCCCCCCCTTTTACCAGTGATGTCCCCCCCTTTTAGCCAGTAGTTGTCCTGTAGCCATGATGCCCCCCCGGCCCCCCCGTGATGCCCCCCTGTAAGCATGATCCCCCTTTTGCCGTAGACCCCTGAGCAAAGGGTCCCCGTTTCCAGTGATGCCCCCTTGCAGCCGTGATGCCCCCCCTTGTAGCCGTGATGCCCCCCCTGTCCCGTGTGCCCCCCGCAGCCAGTAAGCCCCCTGCGCCAAAGATCCCCCGTACCAGTGATGCCCCCTTGAGCGTGAGGGGCCCCTCTGTAGCAGGATCCCCCCCCTTTTACAGTGATGCCCCCGTAGCCAGGGGGCCCCTGTAGCCATAATGCCCCCTTATAGCCGTGAGCCCCCCGTACCAAAATGATGCCACCCTTTTGCCAGTGTGCCCCCCTTTATGCCCCGTGATGCCCCCCCTTGTAGCCGTTTTTGCCCCCCATTGTAGAGTGATGCCCCCTGTTTCCAGTGAGCCCCCCTTACAGCCAGTGATGCCCCCCATTGTGGCCGTGATGCCCCGCTTATAGCGGATGCCCCTATTACCCGTGATCCCTTTTGACGTGATGCCCCCCTTAAACCTGATGCCCCTTGTGCCTGATGCCCCTCTTTAGCCAGTGGGCCCCCTTATAGCCTTGATGCCCCCCCCTTTTAGCCTTATGCACTTTTTAGCCGTGATGCCCCTTGTACCCAGTGATGCCCCCCGTAGCCGTGATGTCCCCTCTTAGCCGTGATGCCCCCCTTTTTAGCCCCGTGTGCCCCCTGTAGCCTTTATGCCCCCCTTGTAGCCCAAAGATGCCCCCTGAGAGTAGATGCCCCTGCAGCAGCGATGCCCCCCTAGCCATTTATGCCCCCCTTGCAGCCAGTGTCCCCTTGTAGCCGTGATGCCCCCCTGTAGCCAGTGATGCCCCCCGTGCCTGGCCCCCCTGTGCCAGTATGCCCCCTGTAGCCGTATGCCCCTTACCAAGGGGATGCCTCCCGTAGCCCATAGATCCCCCCTTGTACCATGTGCCCCCCCCGTAGCCCGTGATGCCCCCCTTGTGCCGTGATGCCCCTTGTACCCGTGAGCCCCCCCTTTTTAGCCAGGAGCCCCCCGTAGCCTGATGTCCCCCCTCTTTGCCAGTGATGCCCCATTGTAGCCTTTTCCCCTGCAGCCAGTAAAGCCCCCTGCAGCCCGCAGATCCCCCCTAGCCGGGTGCCCCCCCCTTGAGCCAATGATGCCCCTTTGTAGCCAGTAGATTCCCCCCCCTTTTTTAGCCCGTAGATGCCCCCCCTTGTAGCCCGTGATCCCCCCCGTACCCGTGATGCCCCCCCGTAGCCAGTGTCCCCCGTAGCAGTGTGCCCCCCCGTAGCCCGGTGCCCCCGTAGCCTTTGATGCCCTGTTCCCTAGATCCCCCCTTTAGCCCCCTGATGCCGCCCCCTAACCCCGTGATCCCCCTTGTAGCCAGTGATGCCCCCCCTTTACCAGTTTGCCCCCCCTTTTTGCCGTGAGCCCCCCCCATGCCTGATGCCCCCCTTTTAGCCAGTGAGCCCCCCTTGTGCCAGTGATGCCCCCTGCAGCCCGCAGAGCCCCCGTAGCCAGTGAGCCCCCTTCAGCCGTGATGCCCCCTTGTAGCCTGTTTCCCCCTTGTAGCAGTGATGCCCCCCCTTAGCCCGTAGTTTCCCCTGTAGCCAGTGATGCCCCCCCGAGCCAGTGATGCCCCCCCCGTAGCCAGTAGATGCCCCCCCGTAGCCCGTAGATGCCCCCTGTACCATGGCCCCTGTGCCTGTAGTCCCCCCTTGTAGCCGTGATGCCCCCCTTACCATAGAGTCCCGTAGCCCGGTGCCCCCCCGTACCAGTGATGCCCCCTGTACCAGTAATGTCCCCGTAGCCAGTGAGCCCCTTGTAGCCTGATGCCCCCTCAGCCAGTGAGCCCCTGCAGCCCCCAGATGCCCCCCGTAGCCCGTGATGCCCCCCTTTGCCCGTGTGCCCCCCTGTAGCATGATTTTCCCCCATTTTAGCCCGTGAGCCCCATTGAGCCGGGGGATGCCCCCCTGCGCCAGTGATGCCCCCCTTGTACCAGTGAAGCCCCCCTGTCCATAAGCCCCCCCCGTAGCCCCGTTGCCCCCGTAGCCTTTTTTGCCCCCTGTAGCCGTTGATGCCCCCCGTAGCCGTAGAGCCCCCTTTTAGCCAGGATGCCCCCCTTATAGCCGGGTTTTCCCCCCCTTAAGCCTTTGTCCCCCGTTTGTCGAATGCCCCCCCCGTCCTTATCCCCCCCCGACCAGTTATGCCCCCCCGTAGCCATAATGCCCCCTGTAGCCATAGTGCCCCCCTTATACCGTGAGCCCCCCTTATAGCCTGATGCCCCCCCCCGTGCCAGTGATGCCCCCCTTATAGCCAGTGATTTCCCCCCTGTGCCATGACCCCCCCTTATAGCCTGTTTCCCCCCTTACAGCCAGTGATGCCCCCCCTTATAGCCATGTGCCCCCCTTTTTAAAAACCAGTGTTTCCCTCTTAGCCCGGGGTGCCCTCAAATTTCAGTGGTCCCCCATATAGCCAGTGTGCCCCCCTTATAGCCCTTTGCTCCCCTTTTTGCCAATGATGCCCCTTTTTGCCAGGGTGGCCCCTTTTTAGCCATGATGCCCCCCTTTTTAGCCGTGTGCCCCCATTTTAGCCTGATGCCCTCAAAGCCGTGATGCCCCCCTTTAGCCAGTGATGCCCCCCCTTTTTACATGATGCCCCCCCTTTTTACCTGATGCCCCCTTGTAGCAGGATTTCCCCCCCCCGGCAGTGATGCCCACTTATAGCCAGTGATGCCCCCTGTTGCCAGGCTGCCCCCTGTACCAGTGATGCCCCCCTTATGCCAGTGGCCCCCATTGTGCCAGTGATGCCCCCGTACAAACCATGATGCCCCCTTTAGCCGTGTGCCCCCCTTAGCCGTGATCCCCCTTTATCCGTGATGCCCCCTGTCCAGTAGCCCCCCTTAAGCGTGATGCCCCTCTTATAGCCCGTGACCCCCCTTATAGGGCCCGTGATGCCCCCATGGAGCCAGTGATGCCCCTCTTTGCCCTGGGGGCCCCCTTTTTGCCTGTGATGCCCCCCATTGTAGCCAGTGATGCCTTTTAAAACCGTGTGCCCCCCCTTTTAAACAGTGAAACCCCCCTTTTTGCCGTGATGCCCCCTTTTGAGCCAGTGATCCCCCCCTTGTGCCGTGATGTCCCCCGTGCCAGTGATGCCCCTGTAGCCAGGATGCCCCTGTAGCCCTGTTTCCCCCCCTAGCCAGTGATGCCCCCCTTGTAGCCGTGATGCCCCCCTTTGCCAGTGATGCCCCGTACCGTGATGCCCCCCTTTCCTGAGCCCCTTATAGCCAAAGGATGCCCCCCCTGTGCCGTGAGCCTCCCCCCTTTGCCAGTGATGCCCCTTTAAGCCCCGGGGTGCCCCCCCCTTGTACCAGTGGATGCCCCCCTTATGCCTTGATGTCCCCCTTGTAGCCCGTGATGCCCCCTGTAGCCCTGTGCCCCCCTTCCAGTATGCCCCCTGTAGCCCGTAAAATGCCCCCTGTAGCCAGTAGATACCCCCCCGTGCCCGTGATGCCCCCTGTAGCCCGTGTGCCCCGTTCCCCGGGGTGCCCCGTTGCCGGATGCCCCAATATACCAGTGATGCCCCCCCTGTGCCAGTGAAAAGCCTCCCCTGTAGCCAGTGATGTCCCTTTATAGCCAGTGATGCCCCCCATTAGCCCGTGATGCCCCCTTTAGCCGTGATGCCCCCCTTATAGCCAGTGATGCCCTCATGAGCCAGTGATGAAAACCCCTTTTAGCCCGTATCCCCCATTGTAGCCGTAATGCCCCCGTAGCATAGAGCCCCCTTGTAGCCGTGTGCCCCCCCCTTTTAGCCCGTGATGCCCCCCGTAGCCATTGTGCCCCCCCTTTTCCCGTTTATGCCCCCCGTTGCCAGTGTGCCCCACTTATAGCCCTGATGCCCCCCCTGTAGCCGTGTGCCTCCCCCGTACCATGATGTCCCTCTTTTTACCATGAGGCCCCCCTTGTAGCCAGTGTGCCCCCCTTTTTGCAGTGATGCCCCCCTTTTGCCAGTGTGCCCCCTTTAGCCCGTGTGCCCCTCTTATAGCCAGGATGCCCCCTTATAGCCCGGGGTGCCCCCCCTTGTAGCCCGTGTGCCCCCCCCTTTTCCCCCGTGAGCCCCCTTTTAGCCAGGGATGCCCCCCTTGTGCAGTGATGCCCCCCCTTTTTAGCCGTGATGCCCCCCTTATACCCTGGCCCTCCATTGTACCGTGTTTCCCCCCTTTTAAACCAGTGTGCCCCTCTTATAGCCCGTGTGCCCCAATTGTACCGTGATGCCCCTCTTATAGATGATGCCCTCCTTTTTAGCCATGATGCCCCTCTTTTAGCCCTGATTCCCCCTGTAGCCGTATGCCCTATTGTTTCCCGTGATGCCCCCCTTTTAGCCATGAGCACCCCTGGAAGTAATTATAAAAAAAACAAAAAAATTTCTTACCCGACCTCGTCCGCGCATCCCGTTCTGGAGTGCTGAGCGGTTAAGCAGCGGACTCATCACGTGCTTACGCTGCCGGCTTCAGGGGTCTCCTCGGCGGCAGAGCTGCCAGCCGAGGAGACCCGGTCCCAGGGGGCGTGGGGAAAGCCATGCGCCCCCTGCACGTGATACAGGGGGGAGATCCCGGGCGGGAATGATCCGTCCCGCCTCCTCCCCTTGACTGGCAGCTGGGGCTTGCGCGGTTTTTAAAAAAACAGCCGCGGGGAGAGTCAGGGGGGCTCCTTCGGGGGGGCAAGGGGGCGGCCGGGGGCTGGAACAGCCCTGGGTTTTTCCCACTGGAAAAATTGGGTGTGGGGGAAACTTGAAAATTAAATTTTTTAAACCCTTTTTCACCATTTTACATTAAAAATTTTTTGTACTGTTTTTGTTTTAAAATTGCTACTTTTTCTGATCCATAGGAAAAACTTTTAGGGAAACCGACCATGGGTAAACTCTGAAGTTCTGGCTGCACATGCTCAGACATCACCTCTCCTTTTTAGGCTTTTAAATTTTTATCTTTTCCCCCGCTTATAAAACGGGACCCCCTCACTGCTTAGCGAAAATTTTTAACCCCCGATGCCCTCCTTTTAAATTCCGGTTCCTGTATTCCCCCAGTTTTTTAGGGCAAAAGGATTGGGGCAACTGGTTTCCCCGTGAAAATTTTTTTTAAGGCAGAAAATTTGAAACTGCCCCAAAAAAAAATAGTGTAGGAAAGCCGCACACTTTCCTACAGTTGGCCTCTTTTTTTTTAAGTTAGTTTCCTAGCCAAACTTTCCCCCTTCACATTGGGTTTTCTTTTTGAGCATGTTTTTTTTAGAAAAACATTAGCATATAGTTTAAAATTTGGTTTTCCACTGACACAAAACAAACTGTTGTTCAAATTGTGTTGCTTGTAAATTAATTACACTTATTTCAAAATGGTGTATATTATTGAAGTTAGAGGTCTGTTTATGTAAAGTCAAGCATTCTAAAAAATTTAAAAGCTTGGCAGAGTCGTTGTAGCTTTTTGGGTTTGTGCCCTTTGTTTTTCTTTCTGGTCATCCTAGGGGTTTAAAAACCCCCGTTTTTACCGGAAACCAAACTATTATTTTTTTCACATATCCATAGATATACACACACACCCCCACATGTTAAAAATTTTAAAATTTTGTATATTTTTTTATATTTTTATAAAATAGGGCATGGTGCAAAAAATAGAATTCCTGAAGTTATCATTATGCTGCTTACGAAATATTGGCATTTTTCATCCCCCCCATCAAAAACAAAAGAAAACAAACCAAAAAAACGAAAGTTCAATCAGGGATGTGCATTGAGAAATAAATATACTTGTTTCCTGCAGGGATTTGAACCTAGGACACCTATAGCAAAAGGCAAAAGTGTTAACCACAGCTACAATGTTGCTAGTCATAGCTCTTGTACTTTAGATTACTTGACTTTACATAAACAACCCTTTATTTGACTGTGAGGGAAGGCATGGTGAGTTCAAGCATGCTGTGTCACATGTTATGCAGCTCACACAAATCAAACAGGTCATCTTTTGAAGACACTGAGAGCTGAAGAGAGGACAACGCCTTTGTGGTAAAATCCCTTTAAGATAAACTTCTGTGTTGAGAGTATCAAAATACTTCATATGTCAAGTTGAAGTTTGCTGCTTTTGTAGTCCAAGAGTACAGTCAGCCTGGATGGGTAAGCACTAGAGTTTGCAATGGCTGTAGAGTTCATGCCAGCTTTGAGGAAACCAGGAATGGGTAGGCAGTGCTGAGCACAAACCTAGTGGAGTCTAGAGCTGAATGTACCAGGTCAGAGATGTGGGGATATGGGGAAAAGTTTTGAAAAGGGGGCCCGCTTAAAAAGGGGGATTGGGCTTATTGGGCCCCAGTTTGAAATGTTAAAGACTGAACATTTTATCCTTAAAAAATTAGGTATGATGTATTTATATTTAATAATATTTATATATATTATATAAAAATTATTTAAAATTTATGTGATATATATAAATGGAAAACCCTCGCTCTCACAGAAAAATTAAGAAAAAAAATAAACAAGATAGGTTTTATTCCTGTAGGCGACGTTTCAAGCTTTGGCGAGCCGAAGGTGGCTATTCAGGAAGAGATTTGGGGATTTGCCAGTCGGGGACACCTTAGGTGCAATTTCGATCCCTGAAGGTGCCTTTTCTTTTTGTACAAACATTAATGCAATACAAACAAGATGGGAATGTCCAGCCTCATACTTCGGAAGGAAAGGTGTCTGTTTCAGAGTGAATTGCTTTGGTCCACATGTCCATACAACCCCAAAAACAAAAGCAAAAAACTGTGAAGATGCTGGAAACTGGGAAGATTTTTTCCTTTTCCACAGTGAAAAAGAGTACTGCATAACAGGGGTAAGGGGCCACTCTTCCAGGAGGAAGCCATTACTCCAAAATAAACATATAAAAGCCAGATTAATGTTTGCAAGTGCCAAGGAACACAGACCCCAATTTTTTGGGGAAATTTTGTGGTCTAACTGAACAAAAATTGAATTTTTTTTTGGCCATGTGATTCATTACGTTTTTTTGGGGGAAAAAAGAGGGAAACTTGGAAACCTAAGAAAAACCTCCCCAAATGTGAAATGGGGTGGAGCATCATGTTTGGGGTTGTTCAGCTGCAGGAGGGTGGGCACTTCACAAAATAAATTTGGGGGGGCAGCAAAGAGGAAAAGGGGAAAAAAAATTATTGGCAGCATCTCAAAAACATCAGCCCCGGAAGTAAAAGCTTGGGGGGCAATAGGGCTTTCCAAATGGACCCCAAAGACCTAAGCAAAATTTCCAAATGGTTACAAGTGCTTAAGGATAAACCAACTAATGTTTTTTAGTGTCCATCACAAAGCCCTCCTTTCAATCTTACTTTTTTTGGGCCCAAAAGTGAAAAGACAACTTCAAATGTCAAATGTCTCCAAAAAATGGGAATCTCGCAAAAGAACCAGTGATTTATTTTGATCATATATTTACTATTTTGCTGGGAAACTTAAAAATTTAGTTCTCAAATTTTAAACACTAAAACGTAACAGACTTTTACCCCATGGGGCCGGCCTCTAACCCCTGATGAAGCCCGTTAGTGGTAAAAATGTTGGGGGGGTCAGGCAGCATTTTAAATTTGATTTATCCCCCTGTTCAAGTGTCACCCCCGCAAAGGGTTTCACAAGGAAACTTATTGTTTTAATCCATCGATTAGGGTGCGCCCCCGTAGGGGTGCTTGGGCCTTTCTGGGGGTTGTTAAATTTCTGTATATATAAGTTTTCCGTTTAATAGGTGGGGTTTTCCACAACTTATAAAGAAAGGGTTTTTCCTTTTTGAAGTAAAAAGGGATAAAATTAAGGGTTTGAAAACAGGTTGTTAAAGTGTTTGAGGTTTAAATGTTATATATAATAAAATTTGTTTTAGTGTTTTTAGATTGAAACTGATAGAGTTTAAAAATTTTTCCTATGGGAAAATATAAATATGGACTTAAAACATGGCTCATTACCAGTTTTGCCAAAAGAAATGACCAAAATTTTCCCCCCAAAATTGTGAGAAGCTTGTGGAAGGGAAACAAAAACTTGTATAACCCCAAATCATACAGTTTTTAAAGGGGGATTACCAAATACTAATAAATGTATGTAAACTTTTGACTTTGCATAAATTAATAAAAATGTGTTAAAAAATTTCTCTCTCATTATTCTGACATTTGGCAAATATAAATAATTTTGGTAATCCTAATTGACCTGAAACAGGCAAAGTTTCTTCTGATTTCATGCTAGATAGTGAGAAAAACATGAATAAGTGTCTTTTTATGTGGTGTATGTAAACGTCTGGTTTCAACTGTATAATATACTAGTGTGTATATGATAATGCTAATCAGAAATGAATAAAAAGTTTTTGAATTAAGTTTTATGTTTGACAAATAGAATCCCTTTCCCAAGCATGTAATTATTGATGCTGCATTTTAGCTGTAATTTGCTACAGTGACCAGATGTTGTGTTTTGTTGGATTGCATTTTCATAGCTCATATTTATGGGATATGGCTTAGAGATGAGTATTGTGCCTACTGACTTTGCTAAGGTAAAGCCATTATGTATATAATTCCTTGTAAAGTGCAATGGCTTAAAGAATATTCACTAGAACTTTTTTTTAATATAAAATACTTTTGACGTAGCACTGTGACATGCAGGTAGTATACATTTGGCAATGAATAGGTGTCATACTGTCCTTTGCAGTTTCCTCAGTATTGATCTAAATGTAAACGTTCCTCTATGATGCCAATGTTATGATGTATTGGTTGCAGATTTTTAGTGTGAAGTCTATAATGTAATAAATCTGCTGAGTTTAGTACAATGCAAGTGAACAGTGTTTTTCTAAAACCTCATTCACATGTCACAGGTAAAATATATGAGTCTTTGAGGGAATGCAAAAGAATTTTAAAATCCAGAGACTGCAAGCTTCATTTTTGTAAGTATACTTTTTAGAAATGCCATTTTTATTGAAATGGTTAAAATTCTCTACCTAATTAAGGGCAAATATAATATAATATCTATTTTTCTATAACTACAGGTTTACAGTAGACTGCATGAGTTTCTATATGCATGGCATCATATCTTCCCGCTATTCTTCTAGGTAGAAAGATCTCTATACTGACATGCAAGGTAGCACACCACCTTTCACACAAAAATGTACAGGTAATGGAAAGAACATGTCTTTACAAAGTAATGCCTAGCTGTGCCTGGCTTCAGTTCTAAGAAAACAAATTGCTAGAAATGATTACTGCAGCTGTCACAATTATGCTGGTCCTTGCTTTATAAATCACAGCATAGGTGTCAGGAGTTATACTTTCATACACTTATAATGCAGTTTTAAAAGGTCAAAGCTGTGGCTCTCTGATAACTGGTTCTACATATGAGTCATTTCATAAGTAACTTTTAAAATGGTCAAATATAGGTTTCTGTGCCTGCCTCATGAACTACATTATTTAAAACATTTGTACAGATTTGATGAATAGGTCTATTTTTTATTACGTATAATTTCAGTATTTTAATGATTTGTCTTTTTCATTTGCTTAGCAGTGAGGTCTACTATCTGCTAAGGCCTCGTTCACACGGCTTATTTTGCCACGGATTGGCGGCGTACTGCGCGCCGGATTTGCGCTGCAGTACGGCGCCAATCCGTCGGAGTCATTACGGTAAATCCACTGCTCTCATAGAGAACAGTGGATTCCGTTGGCTCTCCCCCGCTCGGCGAATCCCACCGGGGGGGAGAGAGTGACATGTACATTATTTACGGCGCGTACGCGCCGTAAACAATGCATGGTCTATGGAGCCGGGGAGCGGCGCCCCTGCCGCGCTCCGGCCCCGCCCCCATCCCGCCCCTTATTCACGGCGGATTTGTGAGCGCACAAATCCGTCGGGAATAAGCCGTGTGAACACGGCCTAAGAAGAAGAAAGTGGTACTGCAATTTATTAAAAAAGAAGCCAAATTTCTTCTTAAAAGGAATTTCCAACCGTTAATGCCTTTCTAGGCTCCCACTAGTGGGGACTGCAGGTAGCCAGACTTTTGTCTCGCTATAAAGGAGGTTAAAAGGGTCCTCTAGTTCATAAAACCTAACTTCATTTACCATATTGGGAAATCAGGAGTTAGTAGAGGAGGGTCCCCCGTTTTGAATCCTCATCTGATTATCCAAGTAGAAAGCCATTAGAAAAAAATATCTCTTGTTCTGGAGGACTTGTACAGTTGGGCATTACATGGACTGACCATTGATTTGCATGAGCACTGTGTAAAGCTTCATCTCTCATGTGGTGACACTGCAGAGACGTTGAACACTTATTGCTGGGTTTCTCCACAGAAGACAACTAACTGGTGGGGTTCCCAGCAGGTGGGCACTTTGTAATCCACTTATTGTCAAGAGATGCTTCTAACATGTAGGGATTGTATAAAATGCAAAGCTCCTTAAAGGTTGGTGAAAATGGGTAATGTGGTGGACTATGATATATACACCTCCTTTCATGCCTTTTGGCAGTCTTTCTTCTGTCCATATGCTGCATTTTTGTTTTTACTTGCAATAGCTCCATCTAGTATCTGTTTGTGTAAACTGCTAGTTGGCATATGATCTTAAATTTGTCCCGTGAAAGTTGCCATAGTATCACCTCACTGTGCCTACATCATAGCCAGCTTTTCAGCAGTCATTTTCTTCAGAACCCATGCTGTGTGGCAGCATCCTAAGACATCCTCTCATCTAGGCTTATAGTAGCATTGCTAGTATGTTTGAATTGCCATCTAGAGTTGTAGTGTAAATGGTGATGCATATTGTCATGTTTACATGTCCCTAGCTGTTATTTTATACTTTATGGTTAATAGTTGGAACCATGCTTGCTGCAGAGAGGACAGTACCTTCCACATGTTTATGTCTGCATATTCCTTATTTCTGTATTGTAATCTTATGCAAAGGGTCATATTTTGCATTACATTGCACGGTATTATGTTGATGCATGGTGCTACATTACAGTAAGTGCATTATTTCTCCATCCTTTAGTTTCACACTACCCTTTTCAATAAAAGTTGAAGTTCGGACATCACTGTGTCAATGCATTGCTGGGAAAGAGTTTAGCTGCCAGCCAACTTATGCTCCACACACACACGTGGGGATGACAGAACAGTGAAACAGCAGCTCTCTCAGGCTGGATTGCAGGACATTGAACCTTGCACAGTGGTACAGTGCAGCAAGACTGCTACAAGACACCTGTGGCACCCGCAAGTGTGTAAGCCTGTTAAAGCATCACCATGTCAGCAATAGAGAGAAAACCAAGTGATATCAGCCAACTCTAGAAGCTCAAAGAGGTCAGTGAGCAGCTTCACAACTGCTGTTGCTAGAGCTGAGGCAGCTAATAAATTTAAAGTCGAAAATGCACAGCTTGAATCAGAGGTCAGAAAGGCACAGCTGAAAATAAAAAGGGCACATCTTGAAGCAGCAATGGAGAAAGTAGCAATGGAAAGAGAAGCTTCAGCTGCTATTGCTAAGGCAAAGGCTTTAGGCGAAGTAGTGAATCCCAAAAGTGAGAGACTCAGCAACATTCTTAAACCTAAACATGGAGATCGGGACAACTCTCTGCATACTATGTACAGCAACATACTAAATCAGATCACAACCTACATTCAGGTTCAGGAACAAAGCAAATCTTGCTCATGAGTTCCAGCAAAATCCTGTCACGTGTTATTGTAACTTCAGGTAACCAGACACTACATAAAAAAGACAGCAATTTTGAAGACTGTCAACCCTCAGTGCAAACTGCACCCAAACCAATGAACACCAACAGTACCATAATGTTGTTTAAGAAGGAGCGAGTAGATAGTGGCTATCACAGCAACAACATGTTCATAAAGCACTACAGCCGACAGGATTTTCCACTCAACAAAGTCCTTCCACATACATCTCATTGTAATCAAGGGATGTCCAATCTTCTCAAATTCTTCACATGACGTGAGCTAATAACAAAAGGGCTCTCAAAATTTGATGACAGATGTGAAAACTATAGAGCATGGTGATCTTCTTTCAGGAATACAATCAAAGATCTAGATCTGTCTGCAAATGAAGAAGTTGATCTTCTAGTCAAATGGCTAGGGATTGAGTAAGTAGAACATACAATGCAAATTAAAGGCATTAATATTAATTTTCTAAGCAAAGGGTTAAACACGATATGGGAAAGACCTGGCTCACTAGAAGTGATAGAAAGTGCATTCTTTGCTGGAGATCTTAGGAAAGTCTTTGATTCCTTTAAAGGGTTTCAGAAGCTAAACGCATTAAGTGACCTGCTGTTGGAACTTCAAGTTGCCAAAGCTGAAGGAGATTTGCAAGGTCTTTAATTTTTAGACACCACTAGGAGTGTCAACCCCAAAGTTCAGAAACTACCTTACAGTTTGTAAGAGAAGTGGATTACTAAAGATTCCAAGTACAAACAGAGGCACAAAGTCCTATTTTCTCTATTCTCGTTCTTTTTGGAGTTTGTACACCAACAAGCAAGGAATGATCCTAGTTTTGACTTCTCAAAGTCCAACACTACTCTTCTAAAATCAAGCAAACCTGCCTTACAACATAACTTGAAAGGCACACCTTTTGTGATACACAAAACCAGTGTATCCCCTACTGACTACTCACACAAAGCTAGCAGTACTGCAGAGACTGAGAAGGCCTCAGCAAGGGATCTCTCTTAATAAGAAACCACACTCACTGCTGAAATGTAGAGGATTTAGAGAACAACAAGGCCTTTCACAAGGAAAACTATATTTGCTACAGGTGTTATGCATCAAGTTCCCATCTTGCAAATGACTGTACAGCAAACCTCACGTGGTCAGAATGTGACAGCAATGAACATAATACAGCTTTAAACTGAGGACCAGCTCTGTGGGTCTCTACACCCTCAGGAACCAAACCCACAGAACACAACAAGGGGGAGGAAAGACACAGGCCGACATGTATAACGGGCTTACGCCTGTTTTCTGGCGTACACTGCGCCTCCCAGCCCAAAATCCCGCTGTCGGACGCAGCGTTCCCCCACTTCCGCTGCGGTCCCAGGGAAGGGGGCGGGCAAAAGGGCGGGCAGTGGGCGCGGTGTAGGCGTTCCGGGGCGGGACGCGGCGCGCTCGTATAGTTCCGAGGCATGTACCATCGCGCTCGCCAAATCGCGGCGCTGGGCAGCTCCGACAAGAAAGACCTGGTTTTTTTGGGTCTAAATCCCCGGCGGCGGCGAAGTGAAGCAGGAACCGAACATGGGGAGGAAGCGGATCGAAGATCGCTGACAGAAGTCTCGGCGCTCCGCTCCGACAAGCGACTTGGTCCCAAATCCTCCGGCGGAGGCGAAGTGAAGCAAGAAAGGAACAATCGAGGAAGCAGATCGCGACAGAAATCTGGGCGCTCCGCTCCGTGCAGCAGGATATGAATAGGAAAAAAAAACGCCTTTATAAAGGCGGAAAACAGTGTCAGAAAAAAGCTGAATGTACAAAATAACATAATAAAAAAAAAAAAACATTTTCCCAAACTCGAGAACGGCACAATATCAAAAAATATGATATTGCAAATTGCCGGGGAAAAACATAATTCAAAATCTGAAACCTATTCTCAATTTTTCGGCAGAAATCGGCCAATCAGAATCGGAGCGACAGTGAAACCCTTAAAAGCTATGGGGAAGATTTTACCAATCAAAATCCCCGGTGGGATAATTCAAAATACAGTAAAAATGCTGAAAAGGGTGATTGGCTGAGCTAGCGGGTCTCGGCTAGCTCAGCCAATCAGAATAGGACGACAAAGTCCCAATCTAGGCTATGGAGAAGTGTAGACCAATCAGAATCCAGGCGGGATAATTCAAAATCAGTAAAAAAAGCTA
Organism: Phyllomedusa bahiana; assembly: GCA_025379985.1. Classification (NCBI taxonomy): domain Eukaryota; kingdom Metazoa; phylum Chordata; class Amphibia; order Anura; family Hylidae; genus Phyllomedusa; species Phyllomedusa bahiana. Next base: position 19,302 of record JAODAL010049056.1, read on the forward strand.
AAAACAGCTGATTGGCTGAGATAACGGGGGCTTTTGGGTAGCTCACCAATCAGGGGGCGCGAGCTATTTTCCCATTATTTTTCAATGGAGAGATGAGCGCACTCAAATTCGGGCGCCCCAGCGCCGCACGGCATAAAAGTATTAATCCCCAAAATTTTTTTTTTATACAGTTTTTAAAAACTTTCTCAGATAAAGACCAGAACACTTTTTGGGAAAAATTTAAACCCATTTAAAAAACCCAACAACGCGTTCGTCGCCGACCCCCGGCGCAACATAGGGAATTGCCATAAGAAAAATTGCCGGGAAAAGAAGAAATTTTCAAATTGTTTAAGCTATTCTCATTGGTCGGCAAAAACCCAAGGCAACAAAAAAGGAGCGACAATGTCCCTTATAACCTAGGGAGGAGAATTGACCAATCAAATGGGAAACAAACAATGCCCCCATTCTATCCTAGGGAGGAAAATTTGGGCCCAATCAAATGGGAGCGAAAATTGTCCCATTTTCTACCCTATGGAGGAAAAATTGCCCAATCAGAAAAAGGAGCAACAAACCCCCCATTCTAGCCTAGGGAAAAAATTGGACCAACATATTCAAAGGGGACATTTTCAAAATAAAAAAAAAAGGGCCAAAAAGGGAGCTGTTTGGGGTTAAGCACGGGGGCTCGTGCAGCTTACCCAAATTCGGAGAGCGAGCTATTTTTCCCCATAGGTTCAGGGGGGAAAAGAATTCTGGCCGCTTTTGTGATTGGCTAATTTCAAAGAGCCCCCGAAAATTTGGGGCCCAATGGTGAGGGGCGAGCACGTTTCCTATGGGTTTTGAAATTGCAATCTAAAATAAAAAATGAATATGGCCAAATAAATTTATAAAAAACTACAAAAATTTTTGTCACGATGTGAATAAAAAAGGGAAACCCGAATATGTGGCTAACAAAAAAAAATATTTTAAATTTCCCTAAAATCTTTGTTTTTTTCTTTTTTTTCGATGCCCCCCCCATACAAATTTAATCCTTGGCTAACGAAAATAAAGAAAAAAACAAATTTTAGGGAATTAATTTTTTTTTTTTTTGTTAGCCACATATTGGGTTTCCTTTTATATACACATCGTGAAAATTTGGGTGTGGGTTTTATAATGTGATTTCGGCCCATATACAGTTTGTTTCAGATTTTTTTTACAAAACCCATAGGAGCGTCGCTAAACTTCTCTTTGGGCCCAAATTACGGCGGCTTTTTTGAAATTTACCAAATTCACAGACCCGCGCTCAGAATTTTTTTTTCCCCCATAGAACTCTCTGAGAAAGTAGCTCGCGCTTTTGTTTGGGCCCAAACGGGAGACCCCCGCTGCTTCAACCAATCAGCTGGGTTTTCTGCCTTTTTACTGTATTTTGAATGTCCCCCCTTTGAAATGATTTGGGCCCCTTTTTTTTCCATAGGGTAGAATGGGGCCTTTGGGCCCCTTTTATTCTGATTGGTCAATTCCCCCCCTCCATAAGGGAAAATTTGAATTGGGGCATGTCGCTCTATTTTGATTGGAGGGGGTTTTGCCGCCCAAAGAGAATAGCTTAAACAAATTTTAAAATTTCTGCTTTCCCGGGCCCAAATTTTCTCTATGGCAAAACCCTTTTGTAGCGCCCCGGGCCCCCGGCGACGAACGCGTTGTTTTGGGTTTTTTAAAAATGCTTTATTTTTTCCCCCAAGGTTTTTGGGGGCTTTAACGAGAATGTTTTACACTGTATAAAAAATAAAATTTTTTTGTTAAATTTATTTAAAAGCCGCACGGCGCTGAGCGCGAAGATTTTAGTGGGTATCTTTTCCATAGAGTTTTAAGGGAGAAGTAGCTCGCGCTCTGTTTTGGGTGAGCAAACCGAGACCCCCGCAGCTTTACCAATCCACTTTTTTTTCAGCATTTTTTTTCTGTAATTTTTTAAATTCCCGCCCTGGTTCTGATTGGTGTAAACTTCCCCATTTGGCTTAGAATGGGGGCTTTTCGGGTGTTTTTCGATTGGTTAAACTTTTTCCAAAAGCCCAGAAAGGGACTTTTTTCGCTCCTATTCTGATTTGGGTGAGATAGCCAAGCCCCCTTATCCACCAATCAGCTCTTTTCAAACATTTTTTTGTATTTTGAAATTTTCCCCGGGGATTTTTTTGGTCAAAAAATTTTTCCCCCAAACTTTTTAAAGGGGTTTACTGTTTGCTTTCCCATTCTGATTTGGGGGGGTTTATGCCGAACCCAAAAGAATAGGTTTCAGGATTTGAATTACTGATTTTTCCCCCCCAATTCCAATATCATATTTCTTGATATTGTGCCGTTCTCGAGTTTGGGAAAGTGATTTTATTTTTTTTAATGTTTATTTTGTACAATTTTAGCTCCTTTCTGACATGTTTTTTGCCCCTTTTTAAAGGCGATTTTTTTTTGGGAATCACACCCTTTGCTGCCCTTTGGGGCGGAGCGCCGAGACTTCTGCGCGATCTTTGATCCCCCTTCCTCGCATTTTCCGTTCCCGTTCACTTGCCTCGGACGGGGGATTTTTACCCCCAAAAAAAGTGAAGCCTTTTTAAAGGCGATTTTTGTTCATACTCCCCCCACCGACATTGGAATTTATTTCTCCCCCGCTCCAGCCTTTTCTTGGGATCAACAGATTCTCGGCGCAAATCCCCGGGACGGCGCCTAAGTCCCGCAATGCACCCCACACATGGCGAAGCGGCGGGGACTTTTAACCCGCATGTTTTGAGTGCGCTACCCCGGGCGGCGAAGCATAGGCGCAAGGGGCCGCAAAAGCGCCCCATTTTCCCCCCCTTTCGCCTTTTATACCTGGCGAGGCGCAGCGGACTTTACATGATATGTATACGCCCCCCGGGCCGCGGACCTAAATCCAAAACGCAGATTTTCCAAAGGGGAAAAAATGGCGGGGAAAAAGGCGCCTCCCACCCGGCGGGGATTCATTTCATGTGGCCCCACGTTCTCATGAAAAAGGACATTTTCGTGCACTTTAAGTCTTTGGGGAAAAGGGCCCCTTTGAGGGAAATCCTGTTCCAAAATTTGCCCTGTTACAAGGGTTTTTCCCCCAAATTGGGCACAAAAGGGGAAGGCAGTGAGGCCGATGCCATTTTTTGATAACAAAGCAACAGATCGCCCAACCTTTAACTTTCTTTGATTTTTTTCAAGATTGAAGGATATATAGCTTTTTAAAATTTACTCCCTGACTTTTCCATGTGTGAAATGGGGGGAAACAGGGAAAGAGTTTTCTGCCCCCTCAAATTTAATCCAAAATTGGGGAAACTGAAAACCCCAAACACATTTAAATTCCCATATTAGGCCCCCGAATCAGGGAATACTTTTTCCTTGGAAGAGACATCATAAAAGTCCACAAGGTGAGGATGCAGATAAACAGTCCTCACAGTTTCCCATATGCTCACGTGAATCATCCTTCTCCCGCCTGTGTCTCAGCCTTTCTCTTCTTCACCCCGCCGGTGTTACCTATTGCCGGCAGATAGGTAATACCCTCTCCTGCAATAACTGGATCTATGTACAACAACAGCTCCTTGAGCCCATCTCCACTGGGCTCCCACTGTCTTCTTTCTCACTCTCTCCCTCACTGCAGGGCTGAAAGTCTAGCTTTTTCACTATCTGTCTGCCTCCTCTTCTGATTGTCCACTTAGCTGACACTGTCTGCTTCAGCACATTCAGATCTGTCTGTTAGCTGTTAACTGGCCATAATCTGAATACCTCCCACAGCTGTATCCCATGGCAACCTACCTCCAAACCCAGCAGAACTGCCTCTAACCCCTTATGACTAGACACAACCTCTGCCCTACTTAACCCCATGTTCGCTTTCTACACCGGTGACACTAAACATATCTACACATGTTTTACTAAAAATTCCCTGGTACTTACATTAACACAAATATATATTTACATCCCCTTACAATATGGCAGCGGCATTCCCCAAAAATCCAAATGGCCTCAATCCTCTCTTCTTTTGTTAATTTCATCTTCAGTTGCTAGTAAAGAACAGCAAAAATTGTGAAATGTTTGTGTTTGATAACTTTTGAATAGTGTTGAGCGATTACGTTGGCTATCGGCATCGGTCGATGGTCGATAGTCGAACATCATCGACAAGATATTCGATGGTCGATGATAGATGATCACCGATGACCATTAAAGTCTATGGGAGAGCAACAACACCTTCATTCTTACACCCAAACATGGCTGGAGAAGCTGGAATTAACATCCACAACAGTCAAATGGATACGTGCTACATCTTAAGCAACACGCTTAGGTTATAAAAGCCACAGAAAAAAAATCACAGACCATTCACTATCCCTGTCTTGCACCACAGCATGAGCCTTAAACCTGCATGACCCACAAATTAAAAAGTGCCAGAAGGCAGTATGATTTGAACCATCATTTTACTTGAACTGGACATTGAATATCCCTGTCCTGGAACGCAGCATGAGCCCCAATCCTGCAGGACCCCAGATTTAAAAAGTGCCAGAAAAAGGCGTCTTTGAACCACCATCTTAGTTGAACTGGACATAAACTACCCCTGTCCTGGGCAACAGCATGAGCCCCAATCCTGCATGACCCCCAGATTAAAAAGTGCCGGAAAAAGGAGTCTTTGAACCACCATTTTAGTTTCACTGGACATTGACTATACCTGTCCTGGGCCACAGCATGAGCCCCAAACCTGCATGACCCCCAGATTAAAAAGTGCCGGAAAAAGGAGTCTTTGAACCACCATTTTAGTTTCACTGGACATAGACTATCCCTGTCCTGGGCCACAGCATGAGCCCCAAACCTGCATGACCCCAGATTAAAAAGTGCCGGAAAAAGGAGTCTTTCAACCACCATTTTAGTTTCACTGGACATTGACTATACCTGTCCTGGGCCACAGCATGAGCCCCAAACCTGCATGACCCCAGATTAAAAAGTGCTGGAAAAAGGAGTCTTTGAACCACCATTTTAGTTTCACTGGACATATACTGTCCCTGTCCTGGGTAGCGCTTGCCCCTCCGTATGAGTGCGGACCAATTGAGCTTCACTTGGAAATACTGGTGGTTAACGCTCCTGTTACACCCAGGTGCCCTTTTTCTTGGCATTCTTTTTCTCATTTTACTCAACGTGCTGGAGGAAATTGTCTCTGTACTTTTTCTCTGTCCGTGCTCCTTCCCTCCATGTCCTCTGATAACCTACATCTGGTCAAGTTTTCCTTACCACCCTTGTACAATTCAGAGGAATTTTTTTACCAGCTATTTTGTACATGCAAGTTTTTTAGTAGTTTAATTCAGAAAACACATTTTTAAAATAGGATGGATTCCCACCATGTCTTTGTTTCTCTTTTTTTAAATTTTATTAAATGGGTTGTCTCAATACAGGGATTGATAGCTATGTTAAAGGGTCTTGCAAAAAAAAAGTCATTTTGCAATATGTGTCCATTAACAGTGTCCTACCTATTCCTGTTTCTGAAAAGCAAACCCTTTACCCCTTTAGCCACTCTTGACTGAAGAACAAATGTCTGTTTTGAAACAACATTTTTTTAATAGGACCTGTAGTATAGCTGCATGTCACAGCAAAATGCCCCCAAAAATTCAAAACATGACCCATGAGCCACTTTTGACAATTGTGAAGAACAAATGTCTGTAAGAAACAACATTTTTTTTATAATAGGACCTGTAGTATAGCTGCATGTCACAGCAAAATGCCCCCAAAAATTCAAAGCATGACCCTTGAGCCACTTTGGTCAATTGTGAAGAACAAATGTCTGTTAGAAATAAAAACATTTTTATAATAGGACCTGTAGTATAGCTGCATGTCACAGCAAAATGCCCCCAAAAATCAAAAGCATGACCCTTGAGCCACTTTGGACAATTGTGAAGAACAAATGTCTGTTATAAACAACATTTTTTTTTATAATAGGACCTGTAGTATTGCTGCATTTCAAAGCAGCATGGCCCAAAAAAATTATAAAAATGACTTCTCAGCCGCTGTTAAAAATTGTGAGGGAGAAATGCCACTTAGAAGCCACATTTCTGTTCCAAAGGACCATGATTATTGCTGTATCTCACAGCAACATGACCCCAAAAAATTATAAATGACTTCTCAGCCACTATTAAAAATTGTGAGGGAGAAATGCCACTTAAAAGCCACATTTCTGTTCCAAAGGACCATAATTATAGCTGTATCTCACAGCAACATGACCTCAAAAACATTGACAATGCGAAAACTTCTAAAGATAAAGTGAGTAAATGGAATACGGTGTTGTCATGAAACCTTGCTGTCTTTTACAGTCTCCTCACAGCAAAACCAGCAAAATGAACTGTTGGGAAAAGAGAATAAAAAATTGCAGTAAGAAATGGTCATTTTAAAAAAAAGTTTTCAAGAGGACATTTCTGTTTGAAGAGGAATGTGAAGTAGACCGGCAACTAATCGGTGACCTCGGCAATTGGGGCCACAACATCATCAGAGATCCATGCCTGATTCATCTTGATGAAAGTCAAACGATCCACATTATCTGTGGAAAGCCGGATGCGTTTGTCTGTAATGACTCCTCCAGCTGTGCTGAAGGTCCGCTCAGCTATGACGCTGGCTGCTGGGCAGGACAACACCTCTATGGCGTGGCGAGCGAGCTCGGGCCATTCGTCCATTTTGGATACCCAGAAGTCTATTGGGTCCGGAACACATACAAAAACATCGGTGTTGAGACGCAGATAGTCGTGCACCATGATCTTAAGCTGGTCTCTGTGTGTTGGATGTGTGCCCTGCATTGCATGCGTTGGTGAGGTGGTAAATAAAGATTGCCAGAGGTCACCCATTAGGCTTCTGCCACCTTGCCGCTGCTGCTGCTGCTACGGCTACTTGGCACTCTACTGCTGTCACGTCGCTGATGTTGTTCCACCGTGACATTTGAAGAACGTGAAGCAGACGCAACAGATGTCTCCAGTTGATCAATCAGCAAGGTCTCCATTTCCTGCATTTTACTCTCTATTTGGGTGGGTGGAAGGAAATTGCTGAGTTTTGTTTTGTACCGGGGATCCAGGAGGGTGGCCACCCAGTAACTGTTGTTCATTTTGATGGCCTTAATGCGCGGATCATGTTGGAGGAAATGGAGCATCCAAGCACTCATGTGAGAGATGGAGCCTTGATTTCCCAAGCCTCTGGGTTGAGGGCACTAGCAACTGATCTTCCTCATCTTCCTCCTCCGCCTCAAATTCGCGCCAACCTCTTTCCTAGGCAGGGACGTCGTAACGTCGGTGTCTAGGAATACCTCCTCCTCCTCCGCTGCCTCCGGCACAGTTTCAACACAGCCCTAACTTGCCTGAGATAATGCACCCTGAGAGCTGATGCGCTGCCTTGCACTAGCCCTGGACCCTGAACCACTGCCTAATGAAGACCGATAAAATTGAGAAACTGTCGGGCCTTGTGGATTGGACGGAGAGAAAGGCTCCGTGCCGCATCTGTGTCCGTTCTCCTCCTCCGTCGCTGGCGGGACCTGTTGTTTCAGAGTGTCCAACGATCGTTCCAGAACTAAGATCACCACAATGCTCATGCTGACAAGGGCATCGTCCGCACTGACCATTTTGGTGGCTTCTTCAAAACTGGCAAGGATGGTGCAGAGCTCTTTCAACCTGCCTCCACTCTCGGTGGCTCAACACCCCGAGGTCCGCACCGCTGCTTGTCAGGCCATGTGTCACTTCGTACTGCGTAATGGCATTGCGTTGCTGCCACAATCGCTGGAGCATGTGGAGGGTGGAATTCCAACGTGTTGCCACGTCAACAATGACACGGTTGACGGGAATACCGAGCTGACGCTGCAACGCAGCCAGGCGGGATGAAGCAGGGTGCGAACAGCGGAAGTGCGAACTCAGACTTCGAGCCTTCCTCAGCAGGCAGTCCAGACCAGGGTAGCTCTTTAGAAATTTCTGGACGACAAGGTTCTGACATGTGCCGGGCAAGGGATGTGCTCCACCCTTTACCAATCTTAAGGGCGGCCAGCAGATTTCGCCTGTTATCGCCACCACCTTCCCTGGCACAAGTCTTTTGGGCACCCAGCCAGCGCTCGGTCTCGTTGCGGAGAGCCGTCCACAGCTCCTGACCTGTTTTGTGGACGGTTTTCCAGACAGATTAATTTCAACAACGGCCTGGTTTCTCTGGGCACGTGATGCCACCGAGGACCTTGGGGGAAAGAAACCCCCGCACCATCCCTGCGGTTTTGAAAGAGTGTGCGCCGAGCCTGAGAGCCACATCCACCCAGCTCACCCAGTGAGCTGTCACAGAAATATAGCGGCCTTGGCCGTGCTTACTAGTCCATGTGTCGGTGGTCAGATGGACTTTTCCGGCCACAGATGCAGACAACGCGCTTGAAATTTTAGATGACACGTGGTGGTCAGGGCAGGGACGGCTTTTTCTGGCAAAGAAATGCCTGCTCGGCATTGGTATTGGGGGCAGGCAAGGGCCATGACGTGGCGGAACCCATCTGTGTCCAGCAGACGGAAAGGCAACATTTCCAAGGCCAAAAACCTGGCAATGCCGACATTCAGGCTTTTGGTTTGGATGGTTTGGGTTAAAGTGTTTTCTTCTGCTCCCAAACCTGGAAGACAGAAGGCTGGCTGCTAGACTGGCCTCTGGGACGGCGTTCGGTCGTCAAACTGGCGGAAGGAGAAGGGGTAGGATGGGTCTTTGGTGGTGCTGGTGGTACTCGGGCGACGGTGAAGGCTGAAGCAGAGGCTGATCCCTGATCATGACTCTGAGGGACATGGGCAGCTGAGGAACTCTTGGTGGGGGGCGGAGGAGGAGAGGCGGAGACAGAGGGTGTGACAGTGGTTTGAGGCCCGCGTCGGTCTGGCCTTTTTTGGCCAAGTGTTCCCCCCATTTCAACTCATGCATTCGGGTGCATGTGACTAGGGCATGTTGTTTGGGGGTTAACCACTAAGTTTCTTTCCTCTAATATGCGTTTACGGCAAAGGCGGCATATGACATCGCTGGGTGAATCAGAGGCTTGCTCAAAGAAGGCCCAGGCTTGCGAGGGGCCTGGACCTTTTTGACGGCGATAAACGAGGAGCGGGTTTGCGCTGACCCTGGCTGGCGGAATCATATCAGCGGACTTTGCGACCGCCCTCTCCCCTTTTTTAGGCGGAACCCGTTTCTGAACTAACCCAGTCTTTCCCCCTCGTCCGTGATGAAGCGCTCCC